>JALBCR010004567.1:0-253939 GCA_030710515.1 Abscondita cerata | reverse complement strand
TTGGCAGAACACGGAAGGCTGCACGCCATTTGAGTATTTAATGTCACAAATAAATGTAGTAATTTTGTAGTGCTTTTTTAATTTTTTATTTAAGTTTTTTAAATGTTTACAGAATATTGTAAGCCTGTTTCAAAACTAATTTAATTTTAAAAAAAACTTTTACTATTATGAAATTTAGAAACTAAAACAGAAATGTAAATTGGAAAATGTTACATTTTGATTTTATTTTATCTCCAGATACATAGGTACAGTTCCAGTTTTATTTATACTTTAAATTTTATCTGAAATCTTTCTTTTTTTACATATACATTTTACATCTTAAATAAAATTTTGAATTTCTGTATGTATATACATAATTGTAATTTTAATTAAATTCATTACTATACCTATATTTAGTGGTTTTTAAATGTATACACACAAATGTCTCATGGTTCATCGTTATGTGCACTTATAACTGAAAATCCCTAGATTCTAGTATTACATTTTATGAAGTCATTATCATGTTAAGAATTGAATTTATGTACATAATAAAAATTACTTTTGATTTTTATTTTGATCACATAATTTGATCCAAATTCTTTTTTAAGCTGTGTACACTAAATTCTAGGCAGTTTTAACACACAAATGTCTTATGTGTTCATTGCTTGTAATGCACTGAAACTCCCTAGATTCTAATGATAAATTTATGTACATGGTAAATGTCGCGATCAAGTTTTTGAAGCAATTGAAATTATGTACCTGAACATGAATTGAAATTGCAAAATAATTTCCTATTTCTGTTTTATTTCCTAAATGTCATAACATTAAAATTACTTTTAAAATTAAATTGAATTTGAACGAAGTCTACAATATTCTGGAAACTTAAATATAAATGTATTATGAAATTAATTTTTTATTGAATAATATTTGAGCATTTTAAATTTTGTTGTTTATAATTTAACAAATTAGGCGTGACTAGGAACCTATAAAATAAACTGAACTTTAATCAAAAGAATAAAAAGGCAGAGACTTGTTAATTTTGCATATTGTCGTTCGGCCATTTTGAAACTACGAATTCAGTTGTATTCTTGAATCTTGCGATAAATGTGTGAAGGCATCTTTGTAATTAGATAGTTTTTCAGGACAGTTGGATAACCTAAGATTTGCATATAAAATTTTGATAGGAAACTCATCTACTATAAGTAAAGTTACTTATTTATTGTAAAATTCAAGAACGCCAATGAATTTGTAGTTTCAAAATGGCCCAAGATCATTCACAAGTTTTATGTGTCGCTTTGTCGCCGTAAGTTAATATTCAGTTTTAAGAAAATATGAGTCGGCGCTTATCGGTTTCGTGGTGATCATGGGCGTTTTAACACGACCAGAGAAAATACCACACCGGCACGACAACGACAAACGGACCCTGGTAGACGCGTGCATTCTTATGTAATTAGATGGGAACGCTTTAACACTTGCCGACATATCGTGATCGTGCCGTTAACGTCGCACGACAGGTCGCCGCACTAATTGTGTCGTTAGCGATTTTCCTAGTTGATATGATACTATAATATATATATATATATATATATACATTTATTTAAAAGATAAAGCTTTTTCGACATCTAGTGTCGACTCGTGAAAGCGTTCACGTACGAAAATAATATATATATATATATATATATATATTAGCAACTTGCCGACAGGTATGTAAAGCAGTTACATCTAGTGTCGACTCGTGAAAGCGTTCACGTACGAAAATGTTACCACTTGCCGACAGGTATGTAAAGCAGTTACATAGTCGATTCTTCAATAATTATTGAAGATAATAATAATTATTGAAGAATCGACTATGTAGCACTGCTCTACACTACCTGTCGGCAAAGTTAATTATATATATATTAGCAACTTTGCTTTCACGAGTCGACACTAGATGTCGAAAAACTTATCATTTATATATATATTTTTGTTCGTTGTCGTTGTTTTTGGTTTGTTCGGAATCATTAATCAATTTTTATCAAAAAGTCTGTAATAGGTGTTCTCTAACTAGCGCACCTTTATTATTGGATGGATCTAGCAATTTACTTCGCGGTGTTCGTTTTTTGCGTCTTAAAATGTAATAAAATAAAATTTATTTAGAGGAGCAAGACTACGACACGACATAGATTCTTTCGGTAAATGTGAAAATACTCGCCCGATTTATCGAGATCTGTCTCGCTAACGTGTCGGCCAGTGCGAAAACGCCTAATGCCATTGTGGGTCCGACTCACAATTTGTAAATAGAATATATTTCACAACTTCTTGTAAAAATCTCAATAACAGCACATCTGCAAACTGCATTTTCTTTTGTTCAGTTAGGGGTTTACTATACTATTTATTCGTACTTCCATAAAAGCGAAATTTTATCATATTTAGATATTTTGATTTTTTGAATATTTGGTTTAGTAGGTACTTTAGTTCCAACAACTTTGATGTTTCAAGGTGTTATTATTGTGCTTGTACTTTTTATATAACAGAAAAATGCGAATAAAGTGTTGCGTAATGAATTGCAAAAATGTTTATCCAAATTCAAATTTTAGTTTTTTTTTAATTTCTGGAAAACGGTATGTTTTTATTTTACTAACTGAATACTTTGTGAAAATTGAATTCGTTTTAGAACTGAATGGTTTGCTAAAATTGGAAGACCCGACTTATTGTCAAGTAAAAATGCCAGAATATGCAGTTCGCACTTTGAAGAATGTTTTTTTAAAAATGAAAGCTTAAATAGGCTTGTAAGTTATGCTGTACCAACGTTGTTACTTGATGGTATAAAAGAAGAAAATGTTGATCCCCTCGCTGATCACTATTATTGTCCAATCGATACACCTGATTTGCCAAGTACTTCATCATCGCTTCGTATAGGTAATTAAGTTTAAATTTTATATCATTCATGCATGTATTTTTAAAAGTACACTGAACATAATACCTTATTTTTATTGATAAACGTGGAATCTACGGTTAAATTTTTATGTACTAGCCTGGCTTCATGTAAAATGTTGAACAAAATCAAATTTTTCATTCCACACGGTATATTGATTAAATTCCGTCACTTATCTAGTTTACGCGAGAACTAAAGTAAATTGATAAAGACATGTTTATGTCTGTCAAACTTACTGTATGACCATTAATTCAATATATTTCAACAGATTGTGGAACGCAAACCTCAAAAAAATGTTATCGGACTCGACCCCAAAAAAAAAAAAAATTAAATCTGAAAACCTTCAGTTGACAAGAGAATCTTCCGTGGCTGAAAAGACACCTATTAGTGAAGAAGATTTTATGGATTTTTGTGACAAACACTTTCGAGCAAATATGTCCATCTTCATTAAAACGCAATATATGTTATCACAAAACACCACTTGAAGGGGATTTCCGTATGCTAATGAGTATAAAAATTTGTTTTAAAATGTATTTTCTTGGGCCTAAGGTATATCGTGCACTTTCCAAAATATTTTATTTACCAACAAAATCGACTATTTGTAGAATGACAAAAAAAATAAAAATGTTATTACATCCCATGCAGGTTTTAATTACTAACAATCTTAGGGGATAATATAACTATACACAAAATTTCTTCTAGCAATGAAGTTGCTGGCAAACTTACTAAAATGTTTTCCTCATTTCCACGTTGGATACTCAGGAAATTCTCTCTACTTGAGATAAGGTCCTGCATTCGCAACGCCGCAAGTGTTGGAACGTATAGCACCGAAAGCCGCTGGGCCACTAGGATCTGTAGCAGTCGGGGTAGCGGTTTAGCGCCGAACCATTTCCATAATAAATGTATTGATCAGAGATGTTTTTTACTTTAAAACTGTTAAGGTACCATACTCATTAATGCTATTTGTAAACAAAGTCGGTTTAAATAATTCTCTAAATTGTATAAAACGCTAAAGTTGAGGAGAAAACCTACACGATTGCTTCTAAAAAATATTTAAAATTACGAGTGTTCTGAATTTTCTACGAACCTCTTCTTAACTGAAGGACTACTGTCAATGTTTGATGATCAAGTGTTCTCACTTTTTTAGTTTCTATATTTACTTCTTTCCATACCCATGTTCGGAGAAATCTTTTCGATTGTTTCTCTGTTGGTATTTGGTACTGTTTGGTTGCTCATTTCGTATGACACGTATTGCTTATCTATCGTTTTTGTAGAATTATTGTATTTCTTTGCTTGGGCAAGTTCTTCCATTGTTGTGGGGTGTTTATTTCTTGATTAAAATTATATTCGTTCTAGACTTTTAGCAGTACCTTATTTAGTATGTTCGAGAAATCACTTTTAGTGAGGGTTCATGTTCTAAATCTCTTTAGTCTTTTGTATAGCGTGATTTGGGGTCGTTTTCATTTAATATTTCTTCCATGGATAATGTGCTCTCTTCCGTTTCTATTATGAGCTCTTGGTTTGCTTCTATTTGGATTGGTGGTTGGTTGTACGTGGGTTGAGTAGATGATTGTTTTTCTTGTTGCGAGGTCTAGCTCTACCTCTTCTGTGTTTGAGTTGTTTCTTGGTTCATGGTGTGAAGGGTGTTGTTTTGTATGGTTTTTCAGGTTTTTGTGAAGGGGGCGATTCTGATGAGGCTTTGGAGGTATATACAGGGTGTCACAATATATGTATTACGGCCTGAAAGGGGTTATAGGGGCAATAAAATAAACAACTTTTTTAGTAAAATTTTATTATGTTAGACAAATAGTTACGCCAAGATGGCGCCCCAAAGTCAAAAATTAAAATTTTTAATGGGCTTTTTGACAGTCCTAAAACAATTGAAAAATAATCAATAGTATCTTATAGTATGTTTTGACTATGTCCAATTCAAATTTGACAACAATTTTGATCTAGAAAAATTCAAAATGGCGGATTACATTTTCAAGTACTTGATGTAATAATTTGATTTAAACGAAAATTTGGTTTTATCGGTTTCTAAATAAATAAAAAAGATGGTGCAGTTGATTTTTGAAAATTTAAAAAAAATGGCCACGGTCGATTCTTGTCGAAATAAAATGTCAACCAATTTTGATGAAAATTTACAAAAGTGTACATTAAAGTTAAAAATTAAAAAATTAATGGCGTTCAAATATTATGAAATTTTGCAAAAATGGTCTCTAAACTCCCTAAAACCAAATGAAATGTCAAAATTAAAATTTATTTAATTTATAAGCTAAAACTTTAGAATGACTAATTTAATACCTAAATAAACAACTTATATAAAATAATAGAAATTGCGAAGGCAATCACTATGTAATTGTAATTTTCACAAATAGTGTTTAATTCGTGAATATTAATTTTACGCGTGTTAAAAATATTTAGTTTTAGTTTTATAAAAACGCCACATTTCACAATTCAATTCGACTTGGAGACTATTCGTGCAAATTTTCATTGTATGTCAAATAACATTATTTCAATTTCTTAATTTGTCAGCCAATTTTAACAAAAATTCCAAACGTGTATCTACTCTAAAATACCACAAGCATAACTGTCAAACCAATTTTTTATAAATCTCAATTCAACCATAAATAGTATAAAAAATGTGGAATTGGTTAATTTTTACTGCAGATAAAATCCATTTTTATTAGAGATAGAGTTTTAGAAATAAAACACTTATGATGGACTTGAATTTTCAGCTACGTTTCGGGAAAGTTTTTATTTCAGTTTACTTCATCAGACTTTTACTGAGTTATAATAAGAATCGTTTCTATTTAATACAAAACATGTAACTATCTCAATTATTACAAAATGCCACTAATAACAAAGATGAAAAAAGGTGATTCCTAGTTATAAATTAAAAATAAATATTATACTAAAAAACGATATTTACATTAACGAAGGTATTTAAAATTATTGTTCTTTCAATCTAATAAAACTAGAAATATTTCCGAAGTTTTCTTTTAACATTTTTATCATGGTTAAAATATTTCCTATCTTTAAACAACCAATAAATGCAAATTATGATCATATCTGAGTCGCCTTTGTCGCCTGTTATTTATTTAAAAACAATTGCGGTAGCTAACATTAAGCATTGTTTTTTTGCACTTGCGTTACATTGTGTCGATTTTTATGATTATTTAGTTGTTTGTTTATAGTTTTCATTAGTTTTGTTTTTTGTTAGTTGTGTTGGTTTTTGTGGTTAGTTAGCTGTTTGTTCAAAGTTTTTATTAGTTAATTCGTTTAATTTAAATAATTATAAGTTAGATATTTCATTAATCTTATTTATTAAATTAATTATAAAAATGAAATATTCTAACGAGGAGATGGCAGAAATGATTGTTATTTATGGAGAAGCAAAACGTAACGGAAGAGAAGCTCAAAGAATCTATCGACAACGTTTTCCCAACAGAAATGCACCGAGTCATTCAATTTTTTAATAGATTGTATGATAGAGTTTGAACTATAGGAAGTTTCCAGCGAGGTGCGGTCTATATTAACTAATCATAATTTGTTTCAAAAAGCATTTTTTAGATCTGCTGGTCGTCCACGAGTAGCTAGGACTGCTAACTTTGAAGCAGAAGTATTACGTCGCGTTGAAGATAATCCGAGCACAAGCACGAGAGAAATAACGAATAATTTAAACTCAAATCACAGCACTGTGTGGAGAGTCTTGCATGAACAACTTTTGTATCCCTATCATCTTCATTCCGTGCAAGCATTATACCCAGGTGATGAAGATGTTCGAATAACATCTTCTCGTTGGATTCTTCGGCGCTTGCGTGAGGATAGACATTTTCCGTTAATAAACATCAGCCTTTTTTTTACTACTTTAGTAAATTTCACTTATAAATCAAAGTTATATTCATTGTTGACCTAAATAAAGATTAACCAACCTCCGTTTTAAATTACAGAGCATTAACCTAGCAAGCGACCTTGAACGATCCTGAGCGATCCCAGAACAAGTCCGGATCCATTCTGAATGACCTCGAACGTTCCCCTGACCCCTCCTATACCTTACCACAAATTGCATGAATATGTTGTCGCGTTTCTTTAGTAATTTCAGTACTCATGAAATTTAAAACTTGGACACCACAATTTCTGTAAACAAAAGTTTGCACATTGTGAAGCGGGCTTAAGGGTATCATTTACAATTCTAACAGCAGGTAGTCTCAGCAGGGGTTATCTTATAGAAGGACTGTAGAATGAATCATTACACTAAGCACGTTTTAGAAAATAGGTAATTTACGTTGCTTACTTAATTTTTTCTTTAAAGAATATATTTGAAGGTATCGCTAATTAAACACCATAGCTCGATTAATTATCGAATCAAAATTTTGTTTAGGAAATGTTTACAAAATAAAATTAGAAATAATTTTGATTTAAAAACGTCTACAAGCAATAACTTTTAAATTAAATCAAAAACTAAACATGGTTATTTGGGTTGACTGATTATTACTTATTTTTAAATAAATCTAACCTACTAATTATTGTAAGTTATTAAAAAAAATCATTAAACTCTCTATTCATAATATTTAGTCCTTACAAAATGTATATATTTATGACGTTTCATTTTTTTTTCTGTAGTTAAGCAAAAAACCCAGATTTTAACATTATCGAAAAATGTTTGGGCTCGAATACTTACTGTTATCCAAAGACAACAAGGGCCAATTTTATACCAGTAAACCGTAATGCACTAATTGCAGCCATTGATACCGCATGGGAAACGATTAATATTAATTATATTGATACCTTGATAGCGTCAATGAGCAGACGCCTCCAAGAATGTATCAATAGGAATGGAGGTCACACCCATTATTGATTTCTTATATTTATTTATATAGTAATACCTTTTATTTTAAAAAAAAAGGTTTTCATTTAATTTTAAACTATAACTTGGTATCTTAATTATAATTATGTAATAAATTCTTGTCAAAAAACTAAATATATACGTTGACAGTAAGAATTGCCTTAGTTTTTATTTTTACTTTTATATTAACTACAGAAAAAATGAAACGTCATAAAAATATACATTTTGTAAGGACTAAATATTATGAATAGAGAGTTTAATGATTTTTTTTAATAACTTACAATAATTAGTAGGTAAGATTTATTTAAAATAATTAAATAATCAGTCTACCCAAATAACCATGTTTAGTTTTTTTGATTTAATTTAAAAGTTATTGCTTGTAGACGTTTTTTAAATCAAAATTATTTCTAATTTTATTTTGTAAACATTTTCCTAAACAAAATTTTGATTCGATAATTAATCGAGCTATGGTGTTTAATTAGCGATACCTTCAAATATATTCTTTAAAGAAAAAAAATTAAGTAAGCAACGTAAATTACCTATTTTCTAAAACGTGCTTAGTGTAATGATTCATTCTACAGTCCTTCTATAAGATAACCCTGCTGTGACTACCTGCTGTTAGAATTGTAACGATACCCTTAAGCCCGCTTTTCCACAATGTGGAAACTTTTGTTTAAAGAAATTGTAGTGTCCAAGTTTTAAATTTAATAATGTACTTACTAACCGAATTCGCGTTGAGTCAGGTGCCCACGCCTGGAAGTCGTATTCTGCCGTACCAGTTCCGCCAGATTGAGTCAGTTTCGTTGCTGGTGCACTAGGATCACCACAAACGTAACAACTTCCACGCTCGCGCTTGGGCTTCGGACATTCCGCCGCGTAGTGGACCATGGTGTTGCAGTTGTAACACTTAACTTCCGCAGACCCTGAGTGGAATACTCTTCTTTCATCCAGTTTGTTTCAAGTAGCACTTTTTCTGTAAAATACTCGCTGAACTTTTCACATTTTCTGCTATTTTCTTGATTCGAATTCTTTTTCATAAGGGCCAATACATCTTCTTTAACTTCAAACAACATACATAATTTCTTCTTAAAATCTTCATAATTTAACAATTACATTTTCCGAGAATGAAACCAATCTAATAGATCAACTTGCTTATCAACGTTAGCAACTAGCTCTTGTTCGGACGGTTTATACGCTGACTGTGTTAATTCAACACGTTTGAACCAAAGGGTGATGTCATCTCCATCAGCCTTTTACATGGCGGAATAAGAGTAGATATAAAATACTTATTATTTTATCGTCAAATTTTTGCACGAAGCTACAGATATTTCAACAATTTCTTAACGACTGTCATATGCGTAGTTTGTGTTGAAATCTTCCATGATTCCCTTATTTAATCGTTACCTCTATACTCAATTCGAGAACTGTGGTAGGAATGGCCGTCTTGAAAGAAATAGTCCACACCGTTCTTAATTTAAATTGATCTTTAATGTATAATAAATGCACTAAAACCAAAGTAACAAACTCATAAATATAAACAAAAAACTTCACCGCTTAACATACATAACATAAGGTGCGTTACGGAAGTACACCGTATATGCGCGTTGTTCAGGTACTAAACTGTAAAACTCCCGGTCATGCGATGTATAAATTGCGCCTAATTTAAAATTCAAAAATTGGAGTCTTACAAGTGTTACACTTTTGCACTGACTGCACTGTAATAACGAACAAGTGCCACACTAATTTCTGCAATAACGATTTGAACTTTCAGCAATGAAAACAAACCTAATATACGACACGACGCGACGGCTTATCCTATCCACGACAACAGTAATTCAAAGATTTGAAATTAAAAATATCAATTTTTTCTCACATTTGTAACACGGAAACACATGAGTGTGTCAATAAAACACTAAACACGGTCGAGTGCAGCTGGCTTAATTTATTTTTTCTTTTGACTTATTGTAAGTGGTAGCTTAAAGTAGTATAAAATAGTATGAGTTATTAATTTAAGTTAATTTTTTTAACTAACAAATGAGAAATTTTATTGTCGTTCTCCGTTATTCGAACAAAATTTGACTGAAAAATTAAAATTCAAACAATTATTTTTATCTCTGGTTTAATTCTAATACACCTACTTAGCTGGCTGACAAATATGTTTTTGTTTGTAATTTTAAAACTTTTCAATTGATTCATTTATACCTTGCAAAGCGGTAACTATACTTCATCAAACAGTGCCTTCGAGTACTCGATAAGTAATGCTTTCAACAAGTCAACATGGTTTCAACATACTTTTCTCACAATTTTGAGATACGTGTAAGTTGAAGGACCCTATTTTATTGTTTTCTACTTTGATAATGAATTAAATTTTCCGCGTGCATCGCGACCTGTCACTTTGACGGTAGCGGCATAGGAGACACTAATAAAAATTTAAGTCGCCTTGAAAACAAAACTAGGGAATTACATCATAGCAAATCACAAAATTACAGATCAACAATTTGAGTTGAGGGGATGGAACTGTAAGTGCAGAGAGATTTTCAATTTATTGCAAGATTTCGAATGATCTGACGCGAAGATGAGTCAGGATAGAAGAGCAACAAAATTCTGATCTAGGTAGGATCTCCAAAACCTAGCAGTGAGTAAAAATTTGGCTTTACATAAAAAAATGTTCTACTCTAAAAATTCTTATCTCTTGCACGTTCCTACAATGTTCCTCATGATTAATTCAGTACACACTCTTTATCTTTGCTTTATCATACACAATTCTATAATTTTTTTACCCATTTTTTTGAAGATAGTAATGGAGAAAGATAAGGAGGTGACAAAACATTCAATTCGAAAATCTGTGGAACATTTGGAACACAACAGATTTTCTATTTTTCCAAAACCTGTCTATGGGCGTATTCCAAATTTTAAAGGCTGTGAAGATGCTGCTGCAAAATTATCATTCATCGATGCCTATAATAACTGCCAAAGTATTGAAGTTAACCCGGATAAACCGCTAGCAAGCTGCCAGAATATTAGCGCTAGAAAATAATAAAACTTATACGCACTCCGTTCCAAGACTTAAAGAAGGACTATTAAAGCACATTTCGTTTACCCAAAGTATTCCATTAACACTTGAAACAAATTGTTAGCCGCGAAAGGAAGGTCTGAAGAAAATGGTACCAATGTTTATTGGAGCAAATGATAAAATTCATATTGATTTGTTAGTCCTTGGAAGTGTCGCTGTTTCTAAAGAAGGTATGTACTGCACTTTTTTATGTTGATGGAAATTTTAAGGAGCGTAAGTTCACATCTTCCTTTATATAAATTTATAGAAGCTAACTAAAGAAATTCTATTTTGTACATTAGTTTCTACAGAGACTGCTTTATGTACACTTCTAACATAGATCCACTAAATTGGACTGATAGTTTTGTTAAAATTCTACTGTATGTGCATTCCAATTTTAAATGGAAAAACACCTAGTTCCAGGAATCGTATTGTCTTATTTTGGAAAAAAAGGCCCCATAAGGGTTAATGTGCTGTAGGTGTTGGTACACATCTTAGCGGCTTTAATGTACTGGAATATGTTATATAGTGTGTGAATGCCAAAGATTTACTTTGATTTAGAAAGTGTTGCCCTTCAGGAGAGGTAAAACAAAAACTAATAAACGGTCCTAGTTTTAAACTTAGCTAACGTTTCACCTCAAATGAGAGTTTTTTCAACATGTAGCTTTATTGGTGCGAGTGGGTCAAAATTCTATGGTTATAGAAACAGTTAACGCAATTAACATACAATCATGCTAAGGATATGAATGTCATAATATGGTTGTCAAAAAATTTAAATTACGCATCGACTGAATTAATTTCATTAAATAAAAATTAAAACTCATATACACTAACATTGCAAAAATCTCTTAGCTCCATCTATTGAGCCCTTCATTTGAGCTTTAAATTCAAGCTCCATGGCGGCAACCCATCACTGATTATCCTGACGAAGTAAATCATCATCGTAGGACACGGGATCTGATAGCTCATAGCCTGTACAGAAAGCTGAATAAACTTACATAGTCACTCAGGAGCAACTGGAACCTCGTCTGTTTCTATGTGGCCTAGTCACTGTTAAGGAGAATTACTCCCAGATTGTACGTCACTTCGGAGACTACATATCAATCATGACAATGATTTTTTCTTGTCATCAGAGCTAAAACAAGGATTATCCACAACATCAGATTCATTGGGAAGCACATAGAAGTTTTTGTCGGTACCTTCCAAAATGTTTTCTAATAATGCGTTGCCCCACTGATCTTCAGAGAATGTTACATCTCTTGATACAAAGATAATTTTCTTTTGAGGGTCATACAATCTGTAACCTTTTGTTTCTTGACAATATCCCACAAAAATACAAGGACTAGATCCTGAGCTTAGTTTTGTTCTTTTCGGTGCGTGAATGTGCGCATATGCCTTGCAATCAAAAATTTGAAGATGTGAAGATTAGGTATCTTTGTTGTTCATATATGTTCTGGACTCAAATCAACAGACTTGCACGGCAACCTGTACGTTGCACAGTTTACAGCTTCAGCCCAAAAAACTGCTGGGAGTCCTTGACTCTATTGGTGGTGACATCTTGCACGATCTAAAAGTGACCGGTTAAGACAATCAGCCTTTCCATTTTGTTGCGGAGAGTATGGACAGGAAGTCTGATGCACAATACCTGACAATTTAAAAAGTTATCCAATTGGTTGTTACAATACTCCCTCACCATTATCAGTACGTAACATCTTTAATTTTTCGGTCAGACTGATTTTCAACAAGCGATTTGAAAATTTTGAAATATTTTTCGACTTGATCCTTGGTTTTCAAAAAAATAAACGAATGACTTGTAACTGATTTCATCAAGAAATGTTAATAAATACTTAAAACCTGCTAAACTGTTTACTTCCATAGGTCCTACGAGATCTGGAGTGTACCAATTGTAAACAATTTTCGTAAACTCCTTGGAGAAAGGTAAACAATGGCTTTTTCCCTAACATACATATATCACGACTTTATTCATGTTTCCACTAGAAAGTTTGATATCGTTGCAAATATCACTTAATTTACGTAAGCTATCATAATTCAAATGACCTATGCTCTTGTGCTACAGTACTAATATCAAATTTGACTGATTACGCACACATACTGTGTGAATAAATTGTTCACTATACTTGCAGATGCAATGATTCGTTTTTACTATTGAACACTTTTGCTCCATTGCTATTGAACACCACAGAATCTCCTTTACTAGCAATTTGGCTAACTGATAGCAAATTAACTTTTAGTTCTGTAACATAATAAACGTTTTTTTACATTAATTTTTGAGGGTTTACCTGAAATCATCACTTGTAATGACATATCTCCAACAGTATCTGTCATCATTCTGTCATTATTAGCGGCAGTGATTGTCATATTTTCAGTTTTTTTGCATTACTTAACATTTCATTATTCATACACAAATGACAAGAAACACCACTGTCCAGAAAATATTCGGTATTATCTGACGATTTCATTGAAAAATACGTGTCAACACTTTTCTTCTCAGATTTTCGTTTTCATTATTAGAACAGTATCTTCCTATATGTCCATAATTGTTACACTTAAAACACCTACGACCTTTGTATGACTTCTTATCAGTCTTGCTCTTTCAGAGTTCCAATTCTTATTAAATATTCCTTATTCTTGGAACCTGAACTGTGACCGTATAAAGCGGAATTCATATTATCTCCTGAATTGGATGTCACAATAGAAATGTCTGTAATAATTTTGTTTTACCGCATCGGCTATCACTGTCGATTTAGAGAACTTCGATGCCCATAATCATCGGTTTAAAACGGTTTGGTAATCTGGCAAAAGGACCGTTCCAACCCACTCGTCATTTACTTCCATACCAACGGACGTTAACTTAGTAGCGGTCGTAATGATTGGGTTCACATATTCTTCTACGGAACTACAATCTTCTAATTTTATAGTTATAAAGATACGTAAAAGACCAACTCGTCTAGTTAATCCATCATCCTGAAAAGCTTTTGATAACTTTTCCCATGCTTCTTTAGCTGTTTTAGTGTTTTAAATGTGAACGTAATTCACTTTGGCAACCAGTAAAATCAGCTTGGAACGGCATTTGATGTCTTTTTTTTGTTAGGATTTATGAACTCATACATTTCCACAGGTCCAAATCTTCCAAGTAAGCCTGCACTGCGAATTTTCATGTATCGAAATTCTCACGTCCTTTTAGACTTTCTACCGGCAGCGAGCTTTGCTGAGACATGGCAGATATACAAATTCTGACAGACAAAACTTGGCGCACTGAGTTTTAACGAAACTAAATCTTTTCTCAAATTTGTAGGCCCATAACCTATGAGTCGGAGATTCAATTTGTATTAACACAATACACGTTATGTTGAATTGTATATTGAAGAAAAAAAATGTACTACAACATAAGTACAAGACTAACTATAACTACCAAAACTCACAGTAACCAAGTAAGATGTAAATCTATAAAACAACAATGGAAACACGCAACAATACATAGAAAAGCAGCCATCCCATGACTCTACAAATAATTTGTCTAACACTTACAGCCTGAAACCGATGAAAGTATTTAAACTTTGCCTTTCACCAGTTTCACCGCAAATCGCCAATGCGCTGTAACCTGCTCTAAAAAAATGTAATACCAAGTTTTCCCATGTATTTTATATGAAGTTTAACTACTGCATTCGTAGATGTATACTGTGTTTATATGTACCCTTTTGAATTTGGGTTATGTTATCTGGTTGTCCACTTTTTCCATTTATTTATTACTACATCTATTAAACGGATGAACTATAGTGTTTGGGTATAAGATGTGAGTATAATCGGGATAGATTTACTGAAAGAAATTTTAGAAAACCTGTGGATTCTCTTGTTGTTAATTTTGAAGAAGGTATGCGGATTTGTAACTAATTGTTGTATTTATAGAAGGTTTCAATTGTTATTTTCTATGCGATGTTTGTACAGTGAAATTTCGTTGTACGTTTACAACATTTAATTGTAGTGATAATTAAGCTCAAATAAAAATTACGAAAAATAAATGGTACGGTGACCGGCACTAACTTTCTCGCATCTACACATTCTAAATTAATGTATTTAAAAGGAAAAAGTTATTTTATCAAAAGGATTTCCACGAATTTGTTCCAGTCCAGTTCCAGTAAAGAAAAACTTTAGGGATAAAATTCTTTCTTAATTGAGGTTTGCCATTTTGTAATCATTGTAATTTACTATAAGTACGTGTGCAAATTTTAAGGAAAATAGTTGGAGCCGTTTTCGACAAAATACATTTTTTTACAAAGCGTTATTATACACAATATTTTCTCTGTAGGTATGTGAGAAAGTAAAAATCAACAGGTCAAAGCTAGGAAGGGATTTTATCGGGTATTTCATTTTTACATAAAAATAAAACGATTAATATTAATTTACTTGCAAGAAAACAACAAATAAATAAAAATCTAGGTAAATGGTTATATTATTTTCAGGTACACAAATTAAAGAGTCAAAATACATTGGTCAAAAGTAAGAACTAGTGGTTTTACTGTACGTTTAAACTTACACTTGAAGCGTTTAAAAAACCGATCAAAATATTCAGGGTTTTGCGAAACTTTTCTGCCAAAAATTTGGGGTTGTTGTATCTCATCTAAACAAAGGTTTTTTGCTTATAAACCCATCCATAGGCGCATGTGGCTTATTTCGGTACTACACTTCCGTCCGACGGAAGAACATTGTATGTGCAAATTTCTTTAAATTAATTTTAAATACAACCAAACCATTAGAAAAAAAAGAACATAATGATTCCAATATTAAAGAATTTTGTTTGATTGGCTTTCCTGGGAAGTTCTGTCAGTTACATATACGGTATTTTTCCGTCTGACTGCAGTACGGGTGTCACAAAATGCCAAAACAAACTTTTGTACCCATAATCCACAGGCGCATGCGCTTTGCTTCAGTGATAGTAGCGCATCATAGTCTAGCAGCAGCACCTCGAACACCAGAAACTGTGTTATTAATAAATGAAATAAAAACAATGAACGTTTGACAGGATTTATTAAAAAACATGTTTTACGTTAAAAGATGCTTAAAATTCCGACCATCCGCTTCAATACATGCGTGACAGTGCCTTATCATTTCTTCGTGAACACGCTGAAAAATTCTTGGCATTTTTTTAATTTCAGCAGCAGACTTTCCTATTAACTATTCCTCTGCTTCAACCTAGAGTGTCGTACACATGTGGCCCCATAAAAAAGGTCGCATCCAGTCAAGTCTGGTGAACGCGGAAGCCATCCATTTTGTGCACCCCTGCCAATCACTCTTCCCTGATTCACATGTTTGGTTAAGATGTTCCCTTACGGGTAACGAGTAATCTGGGGCAACGTTGTGTTGGTACTACATGTTTTGTCTAGAGGGGAAGAGTTTTTAACAGTTCGGCAAGATTTCTTCATTTAGTCGTGGTGGTAAAAGATACGGGCCAACCAGAATGTTGTGAACAAGTCCTACCCAAACATTCACCCCAAAGTTTTATTGAAAATCAAGCTGGTGAATAGCGTATGGATTCTCTTCAGCCTAAACATGGCTATTGCGGCTGTTGGAATTTCCTTCGCGGGTAAATCTTTCGTCATCCGTAAACATCACCAAGAACGGAAATTCGGCGTCACATCTCGTTTGTTGTAAAAACAATTGAAAGAAGTTTACCAGGCGAGGGGATAATCGTCCTGTAGAAGTGCGTGCACCTTTTGCTTACGGAATGGATGCAGCAGTTGTTCGTGTATCACCTCCCACACCTGAACATGGTTTACCTCCAACGAGTGTCTTACAGCTCTGGTACGTGTGCAAGGGTTTTCGTCAGTTTGCGCTAAGATTGTCTCTTCCGTACCAATAGCCTTCGGCACCGCTGCGGTAAATCCGCAACATTCTTTTTCCACTACCATCAGCTGCACCGTAGGCCAGGTGCATGTCTCTAATTCAGCAAATGTAAAATTCTGCATTATAAACACTACAGGTCTGAATCGTCAAAGGTTGAGACACCTGTAGTACCGAAACAAGTCTCATGCTCTATGGGTTTATTAAGCTAAAACAAAATATACCGACTTAAATGAGGAAAATATATTTTCCTAGTATTTTTCGTCAATACTTTGATTACTAATATGAACAATGGGAAGTTGCACACAGAGGTTATAATGCCCGTTGTGCAGTTTAAAAAAAATTGTAGTAATTTTTTTTCAGCAACTATTATAAGTTTAGTGCATTTTTTAGTTTTTGTGTATGCATGCTATGGTTTTGGTTTTAGATTTTTGTTACTTTCAAATCACAGCATAAATGGCAGTCTTATTTGTTTGTTATTTTTTAAAACAATACAGTAATAAATAATTATGCACACCTTTATTTTTTCATTTTCATCGAAAACGGTGAATCTGAGCGAGATGAATTTTCTGTAGTTTTAATCGCTAAACCATAAATTCTTATCAAATTTAAAAAAATTAAAAACCATATTTTATGAAATAAACATCGGGCACTACCTCTGTGCACGGCACTGGTAAAACATACAAACCACTGTTGGTTTAAAAGAACGTTTGTGTACATTAAAAACTTCCAACCTCCTACTAATTTGCGTATTCTAGTTATTTATGAAAACGTTTTTTTAAAAATTGTTTTAACATCCCGCATAATAAAACGAAGCCGTTTAGGACTTATGTTTATTAAACTTGTTATCTTAAAATTGAGTATAGAACACCATCCTGAAGTTTGACCCCATACTTAATTAACGTCCTGTACATGGGTACTATCCGATTCATTTCCCAGTTCGTTTTTCTAGTTTCCCATGCTTTCTTGCAAATATCTCATAGCCAGTCTCTCCTTCCTCTCCTAAATGCTTGCTCATTTTAGGTTCAATTTGATCTTCACCACCCACCCTTCCTGTTCCCTTCTTCCCTTTCTGTTCGTCAAGTAATAAGAACAACAAATTAGTATTTAATTCTTCTATTCTTAATCAAACTTGTCTTTATAGTATTCCTCCAATATTGTTGATCTCTACTTGTAGATTAATGTCTTTGTCTTTTATTCCCATTATCCCTTTATCTTTCTCTCCTTTCATTGCCCTTACTCTTGACCAAAAATTTACTATTATTTGATAAGAAGCCTTCCTATAGTTCTTTCCATGGTCTTCCTATGACACCGTTTTTGCTTTCGTAACTGCTGCTGATTTGTTTTCATATTGTATTCCTCTTTGTTTTGTTCATTTTAGTTGTGTGGTATTTTATTTATGCCTTTTTGTTCTTTCTTACTTCCTTTCCTACTTTGTTGTTCCGTCATCTGGTTCCTCTATATACTTTCCACTTTCGCATTTGTCTCCACAATTTTTTCTCGCTACCTTTTTATAGTGCCCCTGAAAGTAACCCACTCTTTCTTTCACTGAGTAGATTGTTTTCTTTCTCGCTTCTTTTAAACCTTCTATTTGTTTCTGTCTTATATTTTTGTTGAATTTCCTCCCTTTTGAATTTGTCTATCATAATTTTTTGATATATTTCTTTTTTCTTATTCTTACAATTTTCTTTTAATCTTACTGTGGCCATCTGTATTGTGTTGATAGCTCTGGTTCTTTTTTTGTTTTTATATTTCTAGCCATTTCGTATAGATTTCTTGTGTAGACTATAAAGTGTGTCCAGTATAAAATGATGTACATGCGGATATTGGAAACCGTTGGAGATCCAACGTCGGTTAAATGGGAGAAAAGTTGCGCATTTACTTTCCCAAAAATAGTCTACGTTTGTTTTAATTTAAATCGATACCGTTACATAGATACAGGGTGAAACAGGAAATTGTGCATTTTGGAAAAATTGTCATATTTCCTTTATTATAGAAGCTATGATGGTCATCAAATTTTCAGGATATGGCTAAGATGGCTACTATGTTGTGCACGGCCGAAGTTAACTTTTGTTTTTCTTATGGGCGCCATATTGAATTCTACATTTTCAAAATCCTCATTAAAATGTTCTTCAACCATGTATAACACATTTATGTTCAGTCAAGCTAAACATGAAAAACAAAATTAAGATTTCAGGGTAGTAGGCTTTGATAAAAGCTTCTTCAATCAAATGTTGGACACAAAACTAGAATTGCTTTATTCACGTTTGCAAAATCTACTTCGACCTTTCAAATTTTAAGTGGCATGTTGTGGTTGCTGTGGTGCCAGTCAACTGAGCATAAATGTAGCAGTCGAAAGCTACACTAAAAACATAGCCGACCGCTACGTCGAATTTCGATGTAGCACTCAGGTAGCAAACACGTTCAGTTGAGACTTTTGGTAGCAGCTACGCAGCTGCCCGGAACGCACAGACCTGGTGAATGCAACCTTTATGTTGTGTGTGCCTGCTTTTGCGTCTGATTTGGTCACTGAAGTTGTGGTTAAAGCAGATACATTAGCATAGGTATAGTTCATTCACGATAGAAATATGATGACGTCACGCAGCAGTTTGTTACAAGTTGTCATAGTTTGCATATAACTTTCCTTTTCTACTACCTGCACTTCTAATTACAATGAAACGCATAACCTTTTTTCTTGTAAAACCGACCAAAATTTGTACAACAATACAAGTATAAATATATAGTTATTTATGTATCGAGGCACTAAAGTTTGATTTTTCATGACGGATGTTTTTAATTGCTGAGGCCATAGCCGAGGCAAATAAAACACGTGAGTCATGAAAAATAACTTTAGTGCCGAGGTACATATTACATTTTTCCGAAATCCCAAAATTAGAACGACATCTGACAATTTTATAACGTTCTTTAAGTCGTAAATGTAATCAGTTGTTTTTTTTACGTCAAATGTTGCTACCGCATGCGCGATTCTAAAATTTACATTCATTTTACATATCTTTACCGGCAAAAAAGCTTAAAAATCATCGTTTAATGAATTACTTTAGTGCCGATTTTTTTTGTACTTTAGTGACGATTTCGGAAAAAATTAAAAACATACATATAACGCAAACAAAAGTAACTCAACAATCAAAATATCATAGCAGTCCAAACAGTATCTAGTATTGCTCTCGCGCAGTCTTGGCAATAGGTTGTAACTTTTGAATTTTGCTTCTTGGAATGAATCCATCGGCCTTTTTTGTAATAATCTTTACAGTATTTCCTTTCCACTCGAGCACTTTCTACGATTTTGCAATTGACATTTACATAATTGACCATGCGGTTGTACTTGAAAAGCCATTTACTTTTTCTAACAGCTTCCCTGAATGCAATTAGAGATATGAATTTTCCTGTTATTTATTTGTAACAGTAATGGGCATTTATCATGCCGTTCCGAGAATTATTCCTATGGCAACTTTTTTGTACTTGTGTAATGCGCCCACATAGCTAAAAAACGGATCAGAAAGATCAACACAAGTTTTCCCATTATTGTATTCTAACACTATCCTTGCCTTTTTGATAAAACTGACTGTTTCGTCATTGTGTTCATATAGCATTAAAACATCTCGTTGGTCTTTCCATTTAGGAATAAATTGTAATTTCGTCAGCAGTTTCCTCTGCAACAATATGACTGTTAGGAAGTGGAGCGGTAATAAAATATCAAATAAACTCGTGGTAGTGACTAATTACGTCTGCAACTTCCTTCCCAAAATTCGCGCCCACGCATAAAACATCCTTACATGACCTATCTTTAATCTCTTTAAAAATGTTGTTTTAAATTCCTTTACTGCTTTTCGGAGCGTTCCCATTAAATAAGTTTTTCGGTTCATTATTTTACAGGCAAGGTCTAAACTCATTCCGAGTGAGTTTTAAGTATTGAACGTCTCAATTATCTCAGAAATCTCACAATTTTTATAGATTTTGGTGTGCAAGCGTCCCATGATACGGCCGATATTATGATGGGTCACCCTGTCTATTTTTGTTTTTGAAATTCTTAAGAAATACTTATTATTTTTCATGTAATATTCCTATACCTAAATGCCATACTTTCGGGTTATACCTATATATTTACCTTAACTCATTGTAGAGACCGTCGCTTTCGCATAAGTTAATTATATTTCTTTAGTTAATTTTACTAATACTTTAGCTATGCTGCTCATGGCGGCGTTTACTAAACAACTAGACGTGTTTCTAACAAAAAGTTTTTGCACAACACTACGAACCAAATTATTGTAAAAATTTTCCAAATTCAAATTAAAATTTTAGAAATATAGTTTAAACGAATTATGACACACTATTGAGATTCTAGCTCTGAATAAAATCGGGATTGAATGAAATCAACAATATGTTAAACCACTGTTTTGGGCCTCTAGGGAATTCACATCCAAACTGTTTCCAAAACAAGACGACACAACTTTATCGAAAGCAGAAAACAGAACAATATACAGGGTGTAGAATTGGTTCGCACACCATAGGGATTTCCATGTTAAATTCTTAATGTTCTAATATTGGGTCCCCAAATTATTTTAGAGAAAAACTGTAAATAAGTTTTTTGTAGAGAAAAAAATAATACTACCGTATCATTACTTACTTATTGTGTTACTTTGTATACAAGGGTTAAACTTAAGGAAATTAAAATTATTATTTTAGCAAAAATAGGTAGTGCCTTGGAGTCGTTGTTAATAATAAACGTAAAAATAAACGTCAAGTAATTTTGCGATTAGATAATGCATTCTAGTGCCAAAAGTTGCATGTGCACTATTACCAGAATAGTACAATTTCGCCATTAGAATCTTTTCATTTAACGAATACATGATATTAATTCACAATTACTTATGCGACTATTATTAAGACGCTAATATGCCAGCTAACTAACGATTGTTCTTTGTTTCAACGATTCCAAGGCACTACCTATTTTGGCTAAAATTTCCTTAATTTTAACCCTTGTATACAAAGTAACAAAATAAGTAATGATACTGTAGTATTATTTTTTCTCAACAAAACTTATTTTACAGTTTTCTCTAAAATAATTTGGGGAGCCATATTTGAACATTAAGGATTTAACATGGACATCCCTATGGTGCGTGAACCAATTCTACACCCTGTATATTATTTAAAAGAATAATTTTTAATTGGTAAAAAATATTGCATTAGTGTACAATTTTGCATAGTTTTTAATAGTTCCAACTTTTTCAATAATTTTCTAGAGTAACTTTGAAGCAGCTGCAGTTTCTACATTTTTTCTGGTCTTACTCAAATGGCAACTAATTTCTTTACGGCGTTGAGTGACAAATTGCAATCCAATGGAATTTCTTTCAAGTTTCATTAGTGATTCCATTTTTACCTTTCTATTTTAATTTGTAAGCGAAGACCTTTTTTTGTAACGACATTACATAACTTCCCCTAGGCTACTTCTTGAAGGCATATTGTGTTACTGCAACTTGTTGGTCACAACTAGGACTTCTTATGTGTGAGGAATGTTTATTTTCTGGTTGAATCCTTGTTGAAGATTTGTATGGTCGAAGGTTTTATAATTGCTTAGCTAGAAAGTCTACCAAGACGTACATTTTGGATAGTATAGGTACACGGTGTTCTTTTAGACTTAGGGCAAGGGCGAAATTATGCTGCTGGGCAAATCATGCAGTTGCAATTATTTTCATTATGTTTGAGTCGTGATTTGAGATTTTCGTAATGAACAATTATCGCTAATTTAGGATTTTTGAATTATGTAACAACTGGGAATACCACACAGGATTGACACAAATGAAAACAAATTTATGTGGTAATGTAAGTGTTTAAAGCGTATTTAAAAAAAACAGTAAACATTTTACAATGATTTACATCAAAACTCCGGATTCAATTCCAATTGCGGTAACTCTTTTTTATTAATAAAATTATTATCGATGTTATTATTAATACAATTTTATAAAATGGGTTTAGTATTTTTTCAAACTGTTAAATTCACTTCAGAAAATTGTTTAGTAATGATAATAAAGTTAATAAAAAAAACTGCAATCGAAGTCGAACCCTAGTTAGAAAGCGCAAAAAATTACGAGGCAACAAACTAACTAATTCATCCACGAAATTTGCTTAATAAATGAAAATCCATTCGGGTAATAAATAAAATTTCACAAAAAATAACTTATTTTACTGATTTTTTAGTAAAACTCGCTTTAAATATTCATTATTATCAAATCAATTTGTTTTATTTTATCTATCGAACATAATATATTGTTATACTGTGTTGTAAGTGTGCCAGAACAAAGATATACGTTAAATTTTAATTTGACATACAGGGTGTGGCACTACCAACGAATAATTCTATAGCATACATATGTGAAGATTATTCGAAACCACATTTTAAAAATATTTTGGTATTGTACAGGTGCTCTATGCGTACCATATCAAAGTTGGGTTATTTTAAATAGACCACCCTGTATTTTTTCACTATTTTTGAATTGTACGATAAAAAGTAATGTATGTTCTTTTACATGTCCCTACACCTACTTACTTCCGTTTCTGAGATAATTCGATTTTACCTGATTTGCAGACCCTCCAAAAATTGCAATAACTTCAAGATAAATAAGAACAAGCAACTTTGGTTTACACCACCTTACTAAGAGCCTTCAACATCTCTTTTGCAATATTTACTATTATGTTATGATGTACAGGGTGTTTTTAATACTACTGCATAACACTAACGACTTAAAACTTAAATAACTTGCTTAACTTAAATGGAACACCCTACATTTCTGTAGTCTGTTGGAATCAGGAACTAGTTACTTTCAATCGGTATAAGGGTTACCAATCCCTAACTCTGATAGTTTTCGAGATATTTTAAAATTTGATAGTTTAACAATTTACGATGTAGGTACTGGAGTCTAAGTTACCTGTGAAATATCCGCAATATGGACATTATCTTGCAACTTTCAGTTTTAAATATTTACCTTAAAAATATTAATTTTTTCAGAAAAAATAAACAGAAATGTGCTTATCCCGGGCACTAAGAGTCATTCGAATTACGCACACCTGTCACAATTTACTGATGTTTAACAACAGCAACTGTTATTTGGTACATCAAAAATCGATTATACTGTAAACATCGACGAACTATAACCTGTTAACTAAGAATGTAATACAAATCGCTCTAATAGTAGTACGATATTTTCGGAAACCATTATTTTTAGAATTTTTTTAACAAAGTTACAGTGTCATCGATTTTGTTGAAACTAATAACGGTTGCTGTTTTTTTGTGACAGGTGGGTGTGATTCGACTGACTCTTAGAGCCCGGCATAAGTCATGAGCACATTTCTGTTATTTTGTTCGGAAATTTTTTTTTAAGGTTAATACTTAAACGGGATTGGCCTATACGTTAAAAATGTTTGCAAGATAATGTGTATTTTACTGATATCTCACAGGTAACTTAAATTCCAGTAAATTGCAAATTGTTAAACTAGCAAATTTTAAAATATCTCGAAAACTATCAGAGTTAGGAATTGGTAACCCTAATACCGATTGAAACGTAACTAGTTCCTAATTCCAACAGACTACAGAAATTTAGGGTGTTCCATTTAAGTTAAACAAGTTATTTAAGTTTTAAGTCGTTAATGTTATGCGGTAGTATTAAAAACACCCTGTACATCACAACATAATAGTAAATATTGCAAAACAGATGTTGAAGGCTCTTAGTAACGTGGGGTAAACCAAAGTTGCTTGTTCTTATTTATCTTGGAAGTTATTACATTTTTTGGAGGGTTTGCAAATCAGGTAAAACAGATTTGTCTCTAGAAACGGAAGTAGTGTAGGTATAGGGACATGTTAAAGAACATACATTATTTTTTATCATACAATTCAAAAATAAAAAAAAAATACAGGGTGATCCATTTAAAATAACCCAACTTTGATATGGTACGTGTTTCTAGAGCACCCTGTACAATTCAAACATATTTTTAAAATGTGGTTTCAATATCTTGAAATATGTATGCTTTAAAATTTGTAACATTATTTGTCGTTTTAATGCTATAGAATTATTCGTTGGTAGTGCCCTCCCTGTAGATGTCTATGTTAACTTTTCCGTGAGACACACTGTATAAGGTACCGGTGTGAGCGCTTCCAAATTTAATGTAAATCAAATGTAGTCGTTTGCATTATGTGATTTGACTAATTACCATCTAATGTTTATTATTCATGTATTTTCCGTCTTTTATAACTACATGCTTCTGTAAGTTGTCTAACCATTATGAATAATAAGAGATCTTAAATAGGTCATCGTATTGGTAAGGGCAGAGGATATGCCGATCTCGAATATGCAATCTTGAGGGAGATGGGAGCTGTTGACGAAAACACTGTTACTGTCACAAACGTTCACGACTCGCGGTATGTGGATATAGCCCTGTAAAGTAAGGTGCACTTCTCATCTAATTAATTTATTAATAGGTATTCGATACTTTACCACACGGATTATTTCAAGTGTACGATGTACCTGTGGACTACATATTAACACCCACACAATTAATCGAAGTAGTCAATCGTCTTCCAAAACCTCCTGGTATAATTTGGAACTTATTGTCTCAACGTCGCGTAAATTTGATGCCAGTTTTACAAGCGTTAAGGGAAATTAATTTAGGGTAATTTTTTAAAGATCCGTTTTACCGAATGCCCAATAAGTTTTCTTTTAGAAAAGGACTAGACACAACGTTGAAGGAGGTCGATACCGACATCGAGTCCTACGAGCCGCAACGTATAAATAGATTTCGCCGATTTCGAAATAAAAGGCCTACCTCATTGGGGAAGATGTCCGAGTCGCAGGGCGAAGGCGATTCTGGAGAAGAATGCTCGACGTGTCCCGCAACGTCGTCGTCGATTCTTTCGCAGGCGTCCGCTACCTAGCGAAGAAAGGCCCAACGAAGATGGACCTGTAAGTGTTTTTATTTTGTTGATTGATTGCTTGCTTGCTTCGAACACACTATGCCGAATAACAAACATATGTCAAAATCATCTGATCGAGTTTATCTGATTAAAATTATTCAATCGTTACCAATTACATTAAACAACACTAAACAATTGACCGATTTTATTGGTTAATCAACAATGATATGGTTCAATTTATTTGATTCCAAATAAACTTCGATTGCCCAATTTATTGTGGATGATCTCTGATGCTGTTGGATTTTAATAAAATAATAGAATAGTTTCCAAAATATGACCGGCGTCCTGGCTTGTTTGACCATTCTTTACCGGGTGTCCAAATAAGCGAGGTAAGCGGCTGTATGTCGGAAACCGTTAAGCGAAATGACTCGGGGTAAAATTTTCTAATAAAAGTGGTCAAGAGAAAATGCTGGAAATGATTTTGAAGTTCTTACAATGGTCCGCTAGAGGGCGTATTGGTTATAACTTGCATAGGTAAGCTATACCTAAAATCAAATCTCACGTTCATTGTTAACAACTTTTGTTTTAAGGTTTTGTATCTCTTTAAATAATGTAGTGAGGGTAAAATAAATATCGATTTAGAAAAAATGTAATAATCTTGGAAACGTAAACATAAAAAGCTAAACTTAGTTTTGTTTTAAGAGGATTTTTCTTGTTTTATCAGATGCGTTAGAAGGAGTCTACTTGTCGGTTGTTCTCACTACGTTCGCTAGATGGTGAATAAAAAAATATATATATTGTGATTTTTCTCAAAAAACCGCATTGACAGTATAACAAAAAAAATTAAAATGACGATTGATAAACATGGTGCCACCAAAGAAGATTATTAAGAGGGTAGATTATAGATTTACTATATGCGGTATGAATAAAGTTACTCATGGCTGATTGCACCGATACGACTTAAACTTAAGCGATGCCTAAAAACCTAGATACAATTGTTAAAACCATAGCAACGGTTGTTTTTAAACGCTGCTTAAGTTTAAGTTGTGTTAGTGCAAACGGCCATCAATTGACTTCCATTTCTCTGGTTAAGGTTAACTTTCAGTTAATTTCCAAGGAGACAATTATGACAACAATGATCACTATAACAGTAAGGGCCAGTTGCACCAAAGTTGGTTAAATTTAACCGTAGGTTAAAAACAATCGTTATTATGTTTAATCCTTGGATACTATTGTTTTTAACCTATGGTTAAATTAACCGACTTTGGTGCACAACTGGGTCTTAGGGCCAGTTGCACCAAACTCGGTTAGAATTTAATCGTAGCTTAAAAATAATAGTATCTAAGGATTAAACATAGTAACGATTGTTTTTAACCTCCGGTTAAATTTAACCGAGTTTGGTGAAACTGCCCCTTAACCTAAAATTAAAGTTAACCAATGATTGAAAAACTGGCCGTAAATAGTAAATTGACTCAAACGTTTTTAATGTTGACTCATATGTACATACTTATGACGCAGGGATCTTCTTTCCTGGCAAGAAGTTTACTTACGTCTATTTTGATTGACTAGAAGCAACGTGCAACAAGCGGCAAATTGAAACTCCAGCCCTTTATTCACTTGCATTCAAGAATACTGTTTTCTGAACTAGGAGAAAGTGATGTGATTTTATTTTTTCTCCTGAAAAATATTCACTCTCTTGTTGACAAGAATAGGGGTCAGAGTTCAAATTTATCCTGTTATTTTTTTCGTTTGTTTTTTGAGTACTTACAATCACGAGAGCGAAACTCAAGTGATTTTGTCAAACAGATCGAGTAAAATTACCTACATCTAAGTAAGTACGAGGGAAAAAAACGTAAAAACACACGGCCAAAAATGAGCTCGAGTGGTATTTGTTAAGACAATTCCACGAATCGAGTTGGGGAAACTGCTAGTCGGTAGCGCGACTTACTTCCGTTGTATCGTTGATATTAGCTCTTACTTTCCACTCAATGAGCTTTGAGATCTGTTATGTTTCTGTGGTGTGATGACAGCATTTATGTTTTGTAAGATTTCAAAGGACAAGGAAAGCTGTTATTTATTTGTAATAATTGATTTTTTCTGAGGGATGCATTTTTTTTAAAGATTACTTTATTGTACATTCATTGGTTATTGAGCATTCCTGAAATACATGTCGTTTTTGTCTGTTATGGATTTTTTTAGAAGTAATCGTGTCGGGTAAGTTGACCAACCCAAAAAGCGGACAAGATCCCGACTTGAAAGCAACTGTTGGTATATTTCCACTAAATTCCTAAATATTTGGCAATTCTGACTATGTTTGGTTTGAAACGAATCAGGTAAAGATGAAATTTTTTACGTCTGCTCTTTATGTCGAAATGGACACGTGCTGAATGTGCTGGTGTGATTGCAGCAGAAGTAAAGCTTAAAGCATGTTTGTGACGATTGCGAAAGAAATTAATATAATTTAGGCATTTCTAATAATTCCCTTTTGCTTTCTTTGTCTTTTCCCCCAAATTGCGTCATGTTACCCGCATGTAAGGGTAAGATGACGATTTTGTAGGTAATTTTTAAATAAACAACGAACGTAAAGAACCTTTTAAATCTTAATGTACAACGACGACTTTGAGATGAAAAACAAGATATCATGCTGAAATCAGGTAGAGAAAAACGATAAGCTTATTGTTGACATCTTACCCGTTCTCCCCATACCTATCCTACAACGAAGTGAACCGTAATAAATAGGAGAAATCAAATATACCTTATCTTCCAGAACGAAAATTTCAATTTCACGTCATTGTGTTATATTTTAATTGTCAAGTCCACAGTTGACAGATACAATTTTCAAACTGAAAGGTTTTCTACATCAATAGCTTACTGTTCATTCGTATTTATCCGATAGCAAAACTACTACTTTTGTATAAATAAATAGCATTTTTATATATGAACAGAAATATCATATAAATATGAATTTATTGGTGCCAATTTTGTTGGATAATTTGAAACGGAACGGCATCGCTTGACTTTACTTTTTTTAATGTAGCATATGTTGAATAACAATAATAATTTCAGGTGAACGGCGAAAACAACCAGTCAATGGGAGTACTTAGAAGTCAAAGGCAACGGAGAGTGTTCCGTAGAAATAAACCACCAATCGACTTTTCCTTAATGGTCAGCAATATAGAAAAATCTGTACGTGTTCGTGACCTCAAAAATGCCTTAAGCGAACGAGGTATTAAACCAAATGACATAACCTGGCGTGGATACAAAGGTTTCTGCTATTTACATTATGCAAAACCAAACGCAAAAACCAAAACAATCGAACCGCATCAAGTTGACAGCGTCATCGAAATTTTGCAAAATATGAAAATTAGCCCCGATTCGGAAATGCACTTAAGTGTTAAAGTTATGGAACGTATTTCTAGAATTGAAACTACTGACGTTACCGCGGTTTAATTTTTAAGATTTATAATCGTGTCTAAGATTGTGATTCCAATATTTTATTTTCTTAAATTTTATGAATTTTGCTTTTAAGTTACCAGAAATGATAATGTGAATTTTGTAATTATTGAATAGCTTTTCAATTTGTATATGAGTAACTAATTTTGTTAATAATACGTAAGTTGTTTTGACTTTAATTTTATATTGTTTTTATTTAATAAAAGTTTCAGTTTAGTTTCTATGAACAGCTTATATAGTTTATGATAACAAATTTATTATTTTTATAATGTAAAATGTTAACCAAAGTAGTACAAAAAATAAATAGATATTCTATTTTTAATAAGACTGCTTTATACTGACAATTCACTTATATATTGATATTGAAAAGACATTTTCATTTATAGAATTAATCAATATTTTGTTAATAAAAATTTAAAATGTTAAAAAGGATTTACTTTTCCTATATGTTGTAGCATTCTTGATAAGCCAAATCAATATTAATAAAAATAGATAAAATTGTTTGTTTTTCAGTGAAGCATTTACAATGTCATGCTTACATTGAAGTATAGACTAAAGTTCTAATAGTGAAGTGGAGGATTGAACAAACAATAGAGATATTAAGGAAGTTAAAATTGATAAATTCCTAATAATAGAATGAACGTTTCTTGCAATAAGTAGCAGTTTTATCCAATACCTTTCGTAGACCGAAATGAAAAAGCAAACGAAGCAGCGATACGTTTTATGTATGGAAATAAATCACCAAATACGAAGAAGATAAAAAAAATTTGTCAAAATTTATGCCACGAATTTTAAACATTTTAATAATGACCAACAAATAAAACGCAATAGACGATAAAAAAATTGAGTCATACGCGGAGGTGAACTGACGATAATATTGTGAAAAAGTATTAGTCACATTATTAGTATTTCGACATTGCTTATATTCATGATTGCAAACAATACCTACGATTAAGTACAGATTATTTTCCAATAAACAATTTGAGTTTTAATCAATCTTTTATATAATATAAAATTGGTTAACGTTAGCGGTTTATAATTTACAAAAAGGAATTTAATTTAAATGTCGCACAGTGGGTATTTGACCTGAAAAGTTGCGCAAAATTCGTTTTCCATTTTTTCAACTCTACTTTTGATTTTTACCTCAGTATACTAATTTATACATATAATTTATCATTATTTCACAAAAAAAGTTTACAACCAATAAACCAGGGTTCGAAACCCGGTGTCTAACATATTTTCGTTTTAAACTATAATGAGAAATATACTTTCCTACATTCAATCTGATTCGGATGAAGAAGAAGAGGAGGAAGATAAAGAAAAAGAGTTTCTGGATTCGCTGTATAACAGATTTAGGGATTCTTTACTGAATGCCTTCTTCTTGCTTTGCTTCTTCCTATTGCTTGATATGAAGGGATCAAATGTCAATAGCAGCCTCTTTATCACATCTTCATTGCAAGAAACTCTTGACGATTTCCTGGAAAACCCCTCTCTGTATTTCCGGAAATATTTGTTCCTCGCCTCCGCTGCTTCCTCTGATAGTTGTCCAACAACAACAAGTGAGTGTTTTACTATTTTTGGACCATGGACAAAAACCTTGTAAAGGGTGGGTGACATGGAGTACCTACCACTTGTACTTTTCAACATACCTATCTGCTGTTTCATGAGAGTAATCACCAAACTTTTCGATATTGATTGCGAGGTCACTTGCTATCACTTCGAAAATTGTTTTCAAATTTGACAAGAAAAGGTAATCTAACCCTGTGATGCGAGATGATAATTCAAGATTGGAGAAAAATCTTCTTGATGTGTTACCATCGTTAGTCGTTGCAAAGCCTTGTTTGGGAATATCCACGAGTAATCCAAGTTCTTTTTGAATTTATCTTGAATTATTTTCTTTCTATCTGATGAAACCGTTTTCTTTTCGTCCGAGGATCTTGCCTGCCACTTTCTTAGTGGAAGTTTGTAGGATAAGTGTAACATGGTTTCAAAAACGTATGCGGGCATGTAGTACAGAAAGGCCAAAGTTAGCACGATTAGCTCGATCTTTTTGTCCTTGCCAACTTTAAATCGTTGAAATCTTTAGAAGTGAGCTGGCATAAATAACAGCGCATTGTTGAGGCTGTATCTGTGATGGCATTACATACCTTACCATCGATCATAGTAAGAAGCAGGGTATGCTTTATCTTTCCTAGATCAGGAGCAGGTAAAACAGTCAAGTTCAAACTTTCAATTTGGTTTTGAATGTATGTAACTTCTTCCTTTATTACATCTGTAGTCTCATGAACAAACTGAATTCTGATTAAACCTGGGAGAGGATGGAGAAGGATTTTGCCATATGACTCTCTATGTTCTTGTACTCACAAGACGAATAGGTACCATTGAACTTTGAAAAATGTTAGCATCACATCCTTCTTCATTTTCAAATGTTGGTTTGAATTGATTTTGTTGAGAGCCGTCACACCCTCACTTGCTAATCAACTCCAAAGAATCTCTCTCCTCTTGCGTAATGCTACTGATCACATCACTGAGATAATCACACAATCTTAATACAGTGTGATCTAAAAGATCCTACAGTTTCACTTCAGCTGAAGTTTCCGTCACCGTTATAGACGCAGGGTAACATTCGTTTTTTGCACGATGTAGTAGATAATCTTTGTTGACACCTCTAATAGTATTATACTGATGTCTTGTAAGATCTGCATCGGTTCTTGGTTTCCAGATGAACGAAGACTCATTTGAGCAGCGAAAACCAAAGTCTTTGGAGACATTTTTCCACGGATATCTTTTGTCTTTTTCCGTTTACTGCTTTCGCTCAGTTCACCAAAGGTTTTTTTTTGTCGACCCACATGCACACGAGACCCAGATGGATTTGAGGATGAAGATTGTAAGACCTTGAACTCAATGCATTGATTCAACCAGATCTTATTCATAGTGAAGAAAGACTTAATTTCTCTTAGCACTATTTCATCTTGCTTTGAATCGGTATTTGAAGAGTTTCAGTTTGATGTCATCTTCATCACAAGCACTCAATGTTTCAATTAAATGGTTAATGAGGAACTGTACTTTTGAATCCAAATTACTTTCAGTCCAGTCTATTATTTGTTTGCTCAAGTACGAATTCGTCAGCTTTCTTCCATCGAAAGCCATTATGAAAATAAATATTTGTATTCATTTACAAAATATCAAAAATATAGGCAATAAACATCCTGTGCCTGAGAGTCATTGAAATCTAAAATATGAACTGTATCAATAAACCACTTGGTAACCATGGATTTAAATAACCTGTTTAGGCATGTACCGAGTAGCAAAGAGATAATACATAAATATGACAATCGACTTTTAGGTATTTTGCGCGATTTTGCAGGTCAAATACCCCACTGCGTGTCGACGCAAAAGCTTAACATATATTTCAAAATAATCGAGTTCCTACTTGGGATATTTTGTACCAAAATATGCCAAAATTGAAACAGATTTAATTATTTTTAAAATAAATAGTATATCAAGCGCATCAGAGAAGATTTTGGAAGTTATACTGAAGTACATATTTCGGTGTATAAAAAATATTTTCTTTATAAGCGATAATAAACTGCCCACTTCTTAGATTTATGGATGTTATAATGTTTTTCCACCATTCAAAATATATTATATACTAATAAAAACCCTTACTTCTTGAGCACAGTATTCATATTTTGTCTGTATTATAGACTACACTCGAACTTCTGCTTATATTAATAACTTCTGTACGAACAATTTTGATTGCATGTGATTGTAGTCAATAACATTGGCACACGTTTTTCTCATTTAATAGCAATCATAAAATCTCAAATATTTTAGGCACCATGCATGGAATTCAAATGTAACACCCTTTAATACACGATCTTTCATTTAATTGTCCCGACTCTTTAATTCAGACGCTTGTAATTCGTTTAAATTAATTTTTTGTTGTAAAAATGATAATGGTTTAATCGTTCGTTGCCCCGAAACGATAAATGTTTAAATTGCTAATTAAACAGACATAACTTTGAATTCATTAAATCTTTACATTGCATTGATGCAATGCACGTTCTAATTAACAGAAGTTTTTTTTTGTAAAAATTTGTATTTAACAACAAAACTTTCGAGTTGGACGATATTTTCTTTTTGATAAAATTGGTAAATTGATTTATCAGTGATTTCGAACCAAAGTACTTGATTTAATTTACTGAATCGACAGTATTTTAATATTGTTAAAACGTATGTAGATTGTAAAAACCGAATTTACATTTATAATAAAACTGCGAATGAAAATTCCATACTTAGATTTATTCACTAGACATGGACGTAGAAGTCACTTCCTTCGAGAGCAGATCTACACTTTTAACGTGGACATCGAACTCACTGTAGAAGGACCACACTGAGTCTGCGTGACCACCCTGTAAGTTCATAAATTGTAAAAAATCTCGGAAAGTTATAAATAATGGATTATATGTTTGACAAAGCCTAAAGGTAAACGACAGTTAAATCAATTTTTGTGCAAAGTTTCAAGCCTGAGTGGTTTGAAATGGCAATTTTAAATGTACATCAAACATAAAAAAATCTAACAAACTTTGCCTTGTTTACATCATTCTTATGACGCTCTCGATTTTAATCTGGATAGATATACACCGATGTTATCTGAAGTTGAATTGGTGTTGTTGATTAGATTTAACAGTCCGCACTGTAAGGTGCCTATGGAACCCATGAAGGAACAATGGAAAACGTGTAACATTTGAACCATTCACAGTGGCGTGCGAAACCAAGAGCGATCGCTAGCTAAAGAACCACTAGTCAAAAAAAAACCACGACAGTTTATTAGCATCCTGATTTCTTACCTTTCTCGAGCAGTTTTCATTCCAATTCTTTGTCTAGTTAGCCTTTTGTTTGAGGTGCACTGTTATTACCGTCATCATATTGAACGACTATCTCTGATTTTGATTTTTTTCCCTGACTTTATTTATGCATTCATCATCGTTGTTGAAATCGGCAAAGTTTTATGGAAATCGGTTTTAATTGTAACTTCGTATTTGCGAAAGGAGATCGTATAACGGCGTAATTCCCAAATTTTGGCAAATTATGTGTAAAAAAAATAGTTTGTTTAGAACTAAACTACTTATATCGTAATTTATTTTTTCCGTTACAAAATTCGCAAATTCTCGAAATTCGTAGGTAGGTTACACCAAACGGTTTTCCTCAATATTCTTGGATGTTATTGAGTACGCAGGAGGAAATTAAAGAAAAACTAAAATCCTCTTCGGAAAGAACGAACAGAAGAAACTGATGTAGCGCACGTAAAGAACAAAAAAAATTAGGAAACGATGTTGAGAAAGGAAGATCGCCTGTGCATAGTTTTGGATAGGAAAACGAAGATTGAGAATGTCTTCGTCCTTGGAATGGGATTGGGCCATGCCTAAAAATCTGGTAAAACCTGTAGCTCTCTAGGTTGAAGCTGACACCTTAGGTAGTAGTGGGTACACAACAGTTTTGAGACGCTGTCGACTGCTTTTGAACTCGAAGGATTTACCAAGGTATGCTCAATGATAGGTGATTGAACCTAAAGCATAAGGTGCCAAAACATTTAAATTTTTTGATGCAGGATTTTAATGCATATCTAAACTTACCTCACAACAGCGTTCTTTTGTTATAATCATCTCACAGGAGATTGAAAGAAGCAGTTATGACAAGCGTTACTTATATTTTTCATATAAAAGATGATTCTACAGATTATTATTTTAAGAATTGACACCATATCCCCCACATCTTCGCAATAAAAGACATGAAATGTAGAGGCTAAGGAACACAATGCATCAGTATGAATTAACCATTGGGATATTTTTCGAATGAGGATGGGTAGGTGAATTTTTCGGCAATCACCTTAAGTGTGAAACTGGACTGGTAACTGAACACTGAAACAAAATTATTACTGAAATTGCGCTCTTTACTATTAATTTCCTAAGCAGACATGTCAATAAAATAGAACTAATTTATGTATTTAATTAATTTTATTCAAATGATTTCTTGAAGTTATAGATTAGTGATACTTAAAAGTACAATATTGAATTTTTACGAAAAAAACATTCAAAATTCAAAATAAACAGTTACGATTACTTAATGCTAGTTATACAAACTATGTTATTATATTACCTACTAAATTGTAATATAAAGAAACAAAGAAATTTTACATGTGTTAAAGAAAAAAATGAAAACTAACTGCTATATTAATGAAAATATCAAACCTTATTGAAAAGTAGATGGCAACACACATTACATTTAGTCGCTTTTGTCAGACATGTTTTCTTCCTTACCAGGGAACGGCTGCGAGACTTACTACGATCCTTGCTCATGGATCGCGAATGGGAGCGATCTTTAGAATGATCCTTAGGTTTTGATGGAGAACGCGATTTGGAATGTTTGGAACGCGATCTAGAACGTGATCTTGACTTGGAACCATCTCCATTTTTAGATCTTGAACGAGAGTGGCTGTTAGAACGATGACGAGATCTAGATCGAGAATGACTGCGACTACTGGAAGAACGAGATCTTCTATCTCCGCCTCCTCTACGGCGTCTATCCTCGATTAAACGAATGCGACGACCATTCAATTCAGTATCGTCTAATTTCTCCAAAGCATTTTTCATATCAGAATAAGAAGCAAATTCGACAACACCTTCGTTACGTCTTTGCTTGTGCGCGTCGGCATAAGTAACTTCGCCAGACTGACGCATGTAATCTTTTAGATCCTGCCAGCTAACACGACTCGATAGATTCTCTACAATTAAACGATAATCAGTGCGAGTTGGGGGGCCATATCTATCATGAGACCTCATGTCAGGGTCTCTATTGTCGCGACTACGTCCACGAGGTGGACCATAACCCCGGCCACTTCCTCGCCACTGATCAGATCCTCGAGGTGTTCCTCGGGCCCTCTCAACAGATACTCTTTCACCCAAAAGTTCTTTACCGTTTAATTCGTAGACGGCATCGTCGGCGTCCCTGTAGTCGTCAAATCTGACGAACGCAAATCCGTTTTTCATCGCTACTTCCTTTATTCTACCGTATTTCGAAAGAATTTCTCGATGTCGCGTTCGCGCACACGATAAGTAAGGCCACCAACGAATACTCGCGTACCCATTTCTTATTCTTTTACACAATTTGCTTCCGAATTAACCTTTATCAAGAAATAGTCAACAAGCGTGTTGGGCGGATCGTTAACGCGGCATTGAAGAGCGCATGCTCACCGACGCCATTTGTCAATTAAAATTTCTTTGTATAAAGGCTGGTCCAAAATAAAATCAATTATATAATTCGTTTTATTTATACGTGTACTACCTTTTGTTTTTTTCAATAGCGAATTTTTCAAAATGAAGACAATTAAATCTTGGTTTAAGCACATAACATGTTATTGCTATAGAGGGTGATTTGCAATAATTGCACTAAAGACAACATCACAAAATGCTAATACAGGGTGATTCATTAGTAAATGCGCATTCGTTAGGATTATCATTATACAGTTGCTATATACGCTAGAGTACCGCGATAAATACGTCTATATAAATTGGACCCAAAATGGCGGATGACTGGTTATATTTGTATTTTAAATTATAAGGTTGTCAGTTTGGATTATTTTATTTACAATATGACGTCGTTATGTCAAAATAAACAAGTTTTCAGGAGGTAAAAAAATCGTATATTTTCGTTACTTTAAGAGTAATAATTTCAGAAAATATGGAGATAAGACTGTGCTATGTTACTTTTATTGTGAATAACAGTTGGTTATGAACAGTTATTGTATTCCTGAGTTATGTTTACATTAACATTTTGTTTTGCGTTTTTTGAACTTTGATTTGGAATTCCAATTTAATAGTACACAAGTTGTTTGTTTGTTATAAAAACTTAGTAACTATACAAATAAAATTTACAATGACTGACGTTGTGGCGGTCATCGTTGCGTATACCTTCTAAAGGATGCAGGAATAACAGAAAGTCGTCGTATTTAAGTTTTAATAAATTTCCTACACACGATTAAGAAAGATGCAGACGTTGGCTTATCAATTGCGGAAATTCAACGTTTTTAAAACAGGCGAATTTGGAATTTGTAAAAATCAAATTAATTTGTGAAAAACATTTTCACTCTAATAGCTTCAGAGCCTCTTCAGGTATTCGAAAACTTCTCCATTTTAACGCAGTACCTCTTGAAAATATAGGTAAGTTTCTTTCTTTGGTTTACTTCATTCTGTTTTAAGTAGGCGAATAATTTTGATTGTTTACAAAAATATTTAAAAAAAAATTGTTTTTTTTTCAAGCGACAATAAAACGGCATGAATGAATGAACTACTGGCAGACGTTAAAAACGCTTTTTACTGTCTAAACATTAAAAAGCAACAGTTCTTTTGTTTTCACAACTTTTTAGAAGTTGGTACCTCGGTTATGTCATATTATGAATGTAATAGTAAAGTACCAACTTAATTCGTCGAGAATAAAAGGTCATTATAACACTCGAGAATCTCAAAAACTTGAAAATAACACATAAAAACTAGCAACAAACGCTTGAAGAAAAATAATATATTTTACTTGGAGTTAAAAAATATAATGGCTTTGCGGTATTTCCTGTCTCGGCTAACGCCTCGCCAGCAAACTTTTAGGTTCAACAATTATATTGTTTAACTCCTAGTAAAATAATCTACTATTTTCTTCAAGCGACATTAAAAAGGTTTTTTACTGCCTAAACATTAAAAGTAACAGTTCTTTTGTTTTCACAACGATTTAGAGGTTGGTACCACGGTTATGTCGTATTATTATGAATGTAACAGTAAATACCAACCTGATTCGTCGAGAATAAAACATCAGTATAACACTCGAGAATCTCGAACATTTGAAAATATCGCTTAATTTACTGACTCGGCTAACGCCTCGCCACCAAACTTTTAAGCTCAACTATTATATTGTTTAACTCCTAGTAAAATAATCTACTAATTTACAATTTTCAAAGACGGGTTTTTACGCATTAATTTCAGTACGGAAACACGGGTATTTTCACTAATTGCACTCTAGTGGACGATTAATAACCATCGTGACAACACTAAAGTAAAAAGTATAAAACCACATCAAAAAGTACGAATTTTGTCGAAGTAAAATCTCGTGTGAAATTGTTTGTCTAACTTTCGTCAAGGCATTTTTTTAATAATATACTGATATTGTAATGTGTTTTAAATAGGTACCTAACAAAGATATAGTTTGTAGTACTTTATTCTATTACCTCTTACACCTCTCTTAATCATCCTACAGACATTGTCTACAGGATAACTCAACTAATTCAAGGTCGTGGCGTTGATCAACGGGGCGAAAATAAAACACAAAGCCTTAAGTAAAAATTTGCTGACGTTTTGTCATCGGCAGTGAATGTTTTTTCAAGGATAATTTTAATTAAAAGGTTTGCTGGTTATTAAATTTAAAAATTTTAAATTTAAACGGTCATTTCGGGAGTCAAGACGTCAAAAATTTAAATTTTTAATTAAATAACTTACACCACAAGTTACAACAAAAAACAATATCCACCTTGAAAAAATTCCGGGACTCCTGTTTACACGAACTAAAGTTGGTCATTTAACCCTAGGGACTAAACGGTTGATTTGATCCCGAGGAATTAAAGTAAAGTTAACAAATCAAAATGTCTTAGTTACGGAGAAAAAGGCGAGGACATCTAAATTGATCGAATGAAATTTTATGAATTTTACTAAATCAGACTGCTAACAAGAGAGTAACCGGAAGTGCATTATACTTGCCTAAATAATGTCAACACAAAATTTTTCCTTAACGGTTATTATCGCATTTACTACCTCCAATAGGTACACCCAAGTTCATTGAAAAAAAGTAATAAAATTATTTGTTTTTTTAACTAAGTAATTGTTTGAAATCCATATGTGTATAATTTAACTTTCAAGTAGAAAACTATAATCTCTCTAAAAACTGTTACGGTAACTGGTATCTTTTATACGTTAATTTTTTGAAATCATTAATATTGAATTCTTATTTTAATGGTCTAACAGAAAAACGTAATCAATTTAAACTAAGCCGGATGATATTATATTTGCAAACAGCAACATATTAAATAAAACGATGCCCATATTTTATAGTTTTTGTTTACCTTTAGTAAGTATGACAACACAGCATTAATATAAACAGCGCCATCGGGTGGTGTTGGTATTATAAAGGGTGTCTCATCAAGAACTTAAATTTCAAATTGCGCGCCATTTTTGACTGTCAATTGTTGAGTCAGCCGTATTTGTTGTTTGTTTAATTAAAACATAGACACTTACGAAAAATGGTGCGCTATAGCTTGGAAGAACGTTTGTTAATAGTGAAAACCCATTATAAAATGATAAAGGTACCGCCGTGACTGTCGACGGTCATCGTTACCGGTCCATGTTGACAGACTTTTTTTGACAAGAATTAGACGGAATGGACTTAAATGAGATGTGGTTTCAACAGGATGGCGCTACCTGTCACACCGCAAGGGAAACAATGACTCTGTTATATACCAAGTTTTCAGGTCGAGTCTCGTTTCGGAGACCAAAACTGGCCGCCAAGAAGTTGTGATTTAACTTGTTTGGACTATTTTCTCTAAGGTTTTTTGAAAAGTAAGGTCTATGCAAACCATCCTGAGACAACTGAGGAACTCAAAAAAGAAATTGCACGTCAAATTCGTCAAATCCGGCAGCCCTTATTGCAAAATGTACTGCAAAATTTCATCAAAAGAGTGCATACCTGCCAACAGAGCAACGGTGGCCATTTAACCGATATTTTGTTTCATGTGTAAATGTCATTACTACCCATACATATGTAGAAAAATGTTAATAAAATATTAAATAAATATATATTTTTTTAAATTTTTTAAAATTCAAGAGTTTGCTGAGACACCCTTTACAAGTGCACGTTTTATTATGCTAGTTCAAATTCTGAACAGATCAATGAACAGCGTACTAGCAAAGAGCATATAATATGTGCTCTTTGGTACTAGTATAGGTAACAAAAAAAACAAAAACGCAATCCAACATGCATCAAAGCATTCAACTGTAGGTTCGCCTTTCTGTATGATAGTTAACTATCTTTAAGACTTTTCAATCAACGGTTTTACAAATTTTTTTATTAATTAAAAATTCTGCAAGTTCGCTTAATTTATTTTTTTGGTGAAAAGTATTGAGTTTACGTGAAATTTTAAGAGACAAAAAGTTTTTTAATTGAATTGGCCTTCTACAAAATCTGAATTTTAAAATTGAAAAAAAAATTAGTTAAAAAGTTCTGGTAAAAAACTCTAAGGGGTAGTAGACTCCACCCCTTGCAGAGAACAAGGGTGAATAAAATTATGAAATTATGGAGGCTTTGGTAGTAGTATTTGAATGTTTAGATTTCTTTTTTATTTCAAGTCATTTCTGAAAAAAATCGATTAATGTGAATTTTTACACATCTTTAGGGGCTGTAACTCTTCAGGGAGGCTTTAAGGACATTTTTTTTTATGTTAAACCCCCTTAAATTTTGCAAGGAATCTCCAGTTTCATTTTCTGTACTGATTAATGAAACACCTTGTATATAAAAAATACAAAAACAGGAAACTACACTTTTAGACCTCTTAAAATTTGCCGCAACCACCTTGGCGCAAAAATAACTTGCCGCGACCACCTGGGGCAACCCTAACTTGCGCAGGTACAATATGGCACAAGGACAACTTGGCGCCAATACGATTGTGTACAACTATTGTCAAAGCTAATTTTCCTCCTTGGCAATTATTTTTTGAAAAATTAATAATTCAAAAACTAAAATTAAGAATTAAGGAAATAGTGACTAATTTATTTATTTATTCGTATGATACATTTTCATTATTGTATTTTGATGTGAGTATTTTGTATGATGCCCCAGAAGATCAGTATAAACCTGGGTAGTGTAATGACGAAACCGGTGCAATTGTAGATTGTTTCGTCTTGGCAAAGCATTTGCTTCACGGTTTAAGAATTTGCCGAATTAGACAATGAACAAATTGAACGAGCCACAGCAAGTGTGGAAAGAAGGATTAAAATATGTCTTCAAATGAACGGCCGTATTAGCATATTAGAACATCTATTATAATTTTTTTAATCTAATTTTTAGGTTATTGGTTTTGGAACATTTCTTTTAACATTAACTTTTCTGAAATCTGAATCTCAAATAATGTCGTTCATTAAAAACACGACAGGTTCTCTCCAAAAATTTGTAACATTTTCCGTGACAGAAACCAAATTGAGAACATCGGAGTTCGAGAATTCTTCCATAATAAATTTAAACTTTTGGTTTCCTAGTAACACATGTCGCCAAACAATACATACCTACTCATTATCTGCCATGTTTGACATGAAAACAATAATTGCTTTTCCGATTATATATACTTTGTATTCAGATTGATCTTTACTACACAAATTCAAGCAGCGCTGCCGTGCCGGCATACACCAGAAGACAGCACGGTTTAATCTAACTTGCCGGCAATAAATAGATGGTTTTATTGTCGTATACCTCATTCAATAATTCCTAATACTCTTCAATATATTAACGTATGAAATACAATCAATGAAATTAAAGAATGAATTTTATTGCATGAACAATACGAACTCGTCGAATTGTTACGTTAACGCAGCTGTACAAAATAAGAAGATATTCTTGGTCAAGTAAATTCTTTCGACAAGGAATGTAACTGACATTTTAAGTATAAGGATTAGCGGTAACCATTGATGTATACAATATTTGCCGATTTCCTAAAATACTCTGCGAACTCTCAGTTCGAGGTCCCCGAAAATATCTTTACAACGCTGACCTTAAAAAGGGATTTCCGAAAGAAAGGCACACATTCCGTTTTTAAACTTCTATCGGTTAAGACAAATTATTGTATGCAAAGTGAATAAAAGGTGTCAAAACAAACTTTTTAATTCAACTACAGTAAGTTGCACGTGGTCTGATTTACGTTTAATCTTTGATCAGGTTGAAAGTAGATTTAATTAATAATAATTCTTATAATTATATACAGGGTGATTGTTTGGAATCGTACATTAGAAAAATCTAGGAATGGGGGAAGCGTATGGCTCTGAAATTTTGTTGTTGCCCGAAGTTTGTTGTGATCTTTCTAATAAAAATATTTTCAAGATGGCGGCACTTCCGGAAACACCAAAATTGAACACATACTCTATTATTTTAAATACGATTACATATTTTTTATGCTTTTTTTGGTTTTAGCAGCTAATCTTAGATGAAATATCATGAGCATTCCCTATACCAAACTGTAGCCGTTGTTCAGATATTTTAACTTTACGATTTTTTTTTACATTTGTAACGTCACGCTTCACGTCATATACCGTCGTCACCTTTGCAGATATAGCGATAAAATTGGGACGGTGCGCAGCAAAAGTATTCTTTTTTTATCGGAATTATGCAAAATAATATAGATTCTACAGGGTGTCCGAAATTTAATTTCCAAACAAGACAATTTCAAACCACAAAAACTCGATTTTTTTAAATACGATGCTCTACTTTTTTTCGTTGATTTCGATACAAAATTAAATAAGGAATCAATCATTAATAGCATTCTCTATACCTATCTGCCACGGTTTTCGACTTATTAAAGATCTTTATAAAAGTTGAGAATTCGTTTGGAAATAATTGGAAAGCATGCGTTGGAAAAACATTCTCACATTGTAGGTCAAAATAAATAGTAATTGTCAATCCTGTTTATCAATAATTGTTATTGTAAATTATTTAAGATGGAAAATCAACAATATTCAAACACGGATATTTTCAATTTATTTTATATCCATGGAGAATGTAATAGAATTATACAAAGAACATGCCGTACGTTCAATGAGAGATACCCTCATCTACCTGCAATCAATCAGAGAAAATTTCACCGAGTACAATCGAACTTTATACTGTATGGAAGAATATTCTACTGTTCAAGTAATATAGAAAAAACATAAAATGCACAACTACTCATTTACTAAAGTGCAAGAACTTCACCCAGGAGACGATGCAAGGAGAATTGAATATTGCGAAGAAATGCTTTTAAAAATTCTTCCAACGTCAATTCAGTGTTAACGTTTTTTGTCTGCTCATGGGAAACCGATTAGCGTTTATAATTTATGATGGGAATTTAATAAGCGAAAGGTACATCGAAATTGTATTAAGAGGTGTAGTGGAAGACTTTCTACTAGAACTTCCTCTCAATACTTGGCGAGATTCCAATACTCGGGAAGTGGATCGAGAGCTAACACAGAAATTCGAGGATCGCTGGATTGGCCGCAACGGTCCTATGCGTTAGCCACCAAGGTCGCCCGATTTGACGCCACTTGATTTTTTCCTTTGGGGTCTCATTAAGGACAGGGTGTATGAAACCCCAGTTCAAACTAGAGAAGAATTGGAGGAACGCATCAGGGTAGCATTCCGTCAGTTGAATCCAGAACATATTTACAAGGCCTGTACAGAAGCTGTTCATACAAGGATCAACCGCTGTTTACAAGAAAATGGAGACCATATTGAGCATTTATAGCATATTTGTTTGTATATTAGCTTACCATTGATTTAGTTAATTATTTGCTTCTTTACATTTTGTTTTAATATGTTTTAGTTTTTGTAGTTTTATCATTTGTTAGAGGTTTTTGACGAACATTAGCAGATTTTATTTTATTTTATTTTTTATTTTGACGTACAATGTGAGAATTTTAATTATTTCCAAACGAATTCTCAACTTTTATAAAGATCATTAATAAGTCGAAAACCATGGCAGATAGGTATAGAGAATGCTAATAATGATTGATTCCTTATTTAATTTTGTATCGAAATCGACGAAAAAAAGTAGAGCATCGTATTTGAAAAAATCGTGTTTTTGTGGTTTGAAATTGTCGTTTGGAAATTAAATTTCGGACACCGCTATATCATTTTGCATAATTTCGATAAAAAACAACACTTCTGCTGCGCACCGTCCCAATTTTAGCGCTATATCTACAAAAGTAACGACGGTATATGACGTCAAGCGTGACGTTACAAATGTTAAAAAATATCGCAAAGTTCAAATATCTGAAGAACGGCTACAGTTAGGTATAGGAAATGCTGATAAAAATTCATCTAAAATTAACTGCTAAAAGCAAAAAATCCATAAAAAATATGTAATCGTATTTAAAATAAGAGAGTATGTGTCCACTTACGGTATTTCCGAAAGTACCGCCATCTTAAAAATATTTTTATTAGAAAGATCACAACGATTTTCGGCCAACAACAAAATTTCAGAGCCATACGATATTCCCATCCCTAAATTCTTCTAATGTACGGTTCCAAACAATCACCCTGTATATACAAGGTGTCCCACCACTAACAGTGCGGAGTTTCACGTTCGCGTCTTTTTTAATTTCGACGGAATATTATGTAGGTTAATAAGGGCTACAAACTGAAAATATTTTTAAATATATAGGATGGTTCAAAAACAAGTGAGGCATCAAAGTTATTCTTCAAGGATCCCTCTACTTAGCTATTACAGTTCTTCAGATATTATGATTTTTCGATAAATGTGAGGTCTTTTTAAAAAAAATTATTCTCCGTTGCAAGATAAAATAGAAGAAAAAACTCATTGGTTTTCAACTAATAACTCATCACTTCATCAACCACTTGAGTAAAATTTAGGAATACATCACGAGGTGTTCAAAAATTCAAGTGCAATAATGAATACATTTAAATTTAGATTATGTTACTTATCTCAAATAAAACACCCTGTATTTTGTAGGCTCATCTCATAGAATTAATAATTATCTTTCATATGGTACTAGCATTGATTAACAAATTTTATAATCAATGGTACTAGGTTTCCTTACCCAAGTGCAGTAGTTTTTGCGCTAATCACACATTGAAATAAAATTTTCAAACACAATCTAGTATGTATGGTTAGTTACAAGTGTGCTCAAAGATAAACGAACGAATGTGATATTAATTTTAATCATTGCTTTATGTTGATTGTTATGTATTTAAAGAATTCAGGATCATCTCCAATAATGTCGAGAATACACAACGCAAAATCACAACGGAGTAATGAAATCTCTTTCACTTAGGTGTTGTAGCATCTGTATACGATATGGACGATTATCTTATTTATTAGGACGATGGTGTTAATTATTATTTATTCAAAGACGGCTGAGCGAAAACTCATCTAGTTTATACCTACACAGAGTTATCTAGGCAACTTACAATACAGAAGTTTGTATTCTTAACTATATGACATCTCCCTTTTTTTTATAGTTTTTCTTATTACAATTAATGTTAGGATTTTCGGTTTATTAGTAATTTAAATATTAATTCAACATAACTTTTATTATAGAAATAATTATCATCATCTCCGCTTACATACCAGTACTAAAACTAAAAACTAGTGTTGTAGTGTTACCAACTTAACATAGTTATATACAAAGTGATACAAATTCACATTTCAACACACCTCCTTGATTTGATTAATCGTTTAAACCTAATAGTAATCTAAATTTCTGAAATTTAATTCTAGATAGAGGTTTGGTAAGAATGTCTGCAATTTGGCCTTCGGTTGAAATCTTTTGTACAGAAATTAATTTTTGTTTTTCATAGTCATGCACAAAATGAAAACTCACATCAATGTGTTTGGAATTTTTCGTAAATTTCCATGTTTTGATAGTATTATTGCCCCAGTATTATCTTCATTAATTTTGACAGGTTCGTTCATGGTTACGCCCAAATCTGATAAAACACCTTTGATCGGTAGTATCTCTTCAACGCAGTCAGTTAAAGCGTAGTACTCTGCATTTGTAGAGGATCGTGAAACGACTTTTTGTTTTTGTGATTTCCATAGGACTACATTCCCAAAAACTCTTATCAAAATTCCTGTCAACAAAAGCATCCGTCACTTGATAATAGTTTGAGTTGTAAATTAACTTGATAGATTTAGTATCGTACAGGTATCTAGAACACGTAGTGCATATTTATAATGAGTATAAGAAAAGTTGCTTTGATAACGGCTCAAGTAGTTTACTGAGAATGAGATATCGGGACGCGTTCCGGTTGCAACATACAAAAGCGAACCAATTAGATTTCTGTATTTTAATTCATTTTGATATTGTTGAACGTTTTCTTCAGGTTCTAATTTTAAATTTGTTTCCATTGGGGTATCAAACTTCTTTCAATCTTTGATACAATACTTTTCAGCAAGACTCTCAATATAGTTGTTTTGACTTAGTTTAATTACTTTCTCCTTTGGACAATAATCAATTTCAATTCCTAATTAGTGTTTTGCATCACCTAGATCTTTCATTCGGAATCTTAAACTTAAATCTTGTTTGATGTTTTCAATAGCATTTTGGTTATTACCACTTATTAATAAATCGTCTACATACAGAATAATATAAACCTGTAAATCATCCTTGCGTCGGGTGTACAAACAATAATCAAAATTTGATCTCTCAAAATTTATGCTTAACATAAAATCATGAAAACAATCGTACCAATCTCTAGGGCTCTCTCGTAATCCATAAAGTGACTTCTTTAGGTGACAAACTTTATTTGGCATAACCTTGTAGCCTTCTGGCGAATAAATGTAGACTTCATTTTTAATCGTTCCGTTCAAGAATGCTGTTTGTACGTCCATTTGTTGAATTGTCCAACTGTTGTTAGATGCCACAGATAACAAAACTTTTAAAGTGTTCATTCTAGCAACGGGCGAGTATAATTCCTCATTTATTTATAAAGCTGCTGAAAACCCTTAGCTACCACTCGTGCTTTATATTTACCATCTGCTTTAATTTTGTATATCCATTTAACTTCAATAATATGCTTGTCCGCAGGAGTATCAACCACTGTCCATGTCCTATTTTCCGTTAAGCTTTGCAGTTCCTGGTCCATTGCTTCTTTCCATTTTTTGAGTTCTCGTTATTAGTAGCCTCTTCATAATTTTCTGGAACTAAGGCATTTGAATAATTAACACAAACTTCGTAGTCATCGTATTTTCTTGGTAGTTTAATTTCCCGTTGAGGTCGCAGATTCAGCACCTCCTCAATCTCTTCTTCTTCATTTAAATCATCTTGGTTTGGTTCATTTAAATGTTCTTCACTATTTTCACTTAGTTCCTCCTGTTCGAGCCTAATGTACTGTGTGTCCTTCTCAATGAATTGTACATGTCTGCTAATAATTACTTTATTATCCACTAATATCTTATAGCCTGTATCCGTATATCCTATCAAAATTATTTTCCAAGCTTTAGAGCTGAATGCTATGGTTCCATACAATCGAAGGTTTGTAATATTAAGTTTTTTGTTAAAGAGGAGTTCATATATGGGGGTTTTCTTACTGCTGTGTATTCAAGTAACCGGTTTCCTAAATACGCAGCAGTATAAATACATTCAGGCCAATACATTTTATCTATTTTTGCTTCCGATAATAGGCAACGACCTTTATCCATGATTGTTCTGTTGTACCTTTCTGCAACTCCGTTTAGTTGATGTGTGTGTGGTGGACTTGGTTTCAAAAGTATCCCTTCCCTTTTTGCGAAGGTATAAAAATCTTTATTAATATATTCTCTCCCATTATCGCAACCTTCACATAAAAAATTTAAATCTTGAAAGTTTGTGTGTCCAAGTATTCGATGCCATTTTTCTTTTATTGATACTTGCATTGAATTTACATATGATGAAGCCCCACCTTCTACATGACTATGAGCCAATCCCTTTATTTCAAAAAGTTTGTTTGTTTTAGTCGCAATTGCAATTAATTCTTTTCGACAATTATAAATATTATCAGTATCATTTTTAAATACAACCGACTTATTTTGATCAACAATACATGATACACTTAACAGGTTCTGATTCATATTTGGTACATAAGAAACATAATCTCAATTTCTACCAACTTACTGTCAACATTAAATATCATTACAATGTTACCTATTTTATTTTATTTGAGTGAAAAACCATCACCTACTTTAATGTTAATAGGATGTTGCAGCATTTTAAATTCGTAAAAATGCTTATCTGTGTTTATAATGTAATCTGAACATCCGCTGTCTAAAAGCCATCTAATTTCTTCAACTGCATCCACTGGAACCCGAGATTGTTGTTCCAAGGCTGTTGACATGACTTCTACATTGAAAGAGTTGTTGTCGGCTTCTTCTCCCATTGATGAGCTTTCTGCCATTCTTGTTCTTGAATTTCTACTGTTGTTTCTTGTGTAGTGACCTCTTGTAAATGTGTTGCTCCGACAGTAGTACTGTGTATGCCCCAGCTTGTTACATTTGAAACATTTTTTTACATAATTATGGGAATCTTGTTTAGCTTGGGAAGTACTCGGCTGACTGAAACTTCTTGTGTGTACGATAATTATAGCTTTGGAAATGTGGATTTTTTTTACATATCCCCCTTGCAAGTTGAAAGGTTGCGTAGTGCTATAGAAAGGATTGTTTCTACTCTCACGTTTTTGGAACTCTAACATAATCTTCGTCTTAACACATTCAACAGATTTTTCTTTTGAGGGCAAAGCATCTATTATGTCTACTACATGTGATAGACTTTCAGGTAAAGTTAACAAGAAATAGTTTAGCTTATCTTCATTAGTTACAGTTTCACCGGCATTTTTAAGTTCGTTTATTTTCCTTTCAAACTCATTAAAAAATTCGGTTGGGTTCTCGTTTTCCTTCATTTTTAAATCTAACAGTTTACGTTTGCACAAAAGTTTAATGGTGCTATTTTTTGTCAAGTAAGTTTCATCTAGTTTGTCGATATTTTCTTTGCCGATTCCTCCAAAATAATCAATTCCAATTGTTTATTTGTAACGCTATTAACAATGTAATTTTTTGCTCTGAGTTCCTTCTTTTTTCATGCTTCTTCAGTGATTTCTTGAGGTCTAATATCTTTCAATATAACTTGATTACAGTCTTTCATTTCCAAGAACAAATTTAACCGAAACTTCAATTTATCGTAATTGTTACCATCAAATACTTGTAATAAAAAATCTTCTTTTTTCTCACCCGCCATTTTACAATAATAGATAAATAGACAGAAGGTCTTCTTGAAAATACGGAAATTCAACCACGTTCTGCTACCATGTTAGGATTTTCGGTTTATTAGTAATTTAAATATTAACTCAACATAACTTTTATTATAGAAATAATTATCATCATCTCCGCTTACATACCAGTACTTCTTGTGAACTAAAAAACTAGTGCGTTGTAGTGTTACCAACTTAACTTAAATAGTTATATACAAAGTGATACAAAATCATATTTCAACAATTAAGACTAATTACATTAACTTAATATTAATATTATTTAAACAAAATCTTGATATTTAGTACTATTCTTAATTTTACGTCCGTAACGTGAGTGCGTTGGAAGTGAAGTACTTTGTGTCTCACTTAAATTAGTTTCAGTTTGATTATCATTATGTTTTGACAATATTTCAGTACAAGATTCATTACACTCAATGTCAGGATAGTGAACAAACGTTGTCTGAGGTTCAGGTGATATTATTTTTTGTAGTTTTTTAATACTCTCAGATAAATCCTGTTACGAATTATGTAACTACCATCTCCTCTTTCAACTTTATACGTTCTATTTCTATAGTTATCTCTAATTTTACCTAATTTCCACGTACTTTTCGGTCTATCCTGGTACCAAACCCAGGATCCTATGTCAATCTGATTTAAAGTTTTTGTGCCTTTTTATCATATTGATTTTTATAGTAGATTTGTTTTTCTTGAATTTTTGAATTAAATTGTTTATTATTAATAACTTTTGGTGACAGTTTGTTTTCGGCAATAGACAGGTTATCCATCCCTTAAATGACGTGACATTAATATTTGTATAGTACTGTAAATATCGTGTATGGGAGTGTTCCGGTACGCTAAAAGTGAAAGATTAAGATCTTCATTATTGTCTAGGCATTTTTAAATTAATTTTTTAATAGACTGTATTGTCCGTTTCGCCATACCATTCGATTGTTGATGATAGGGGGAAGATGCAATTAATTGAAAGTTCCATTGAGCAGAGAAAGTTTTCATTTCTACGCTTTGTAAATTTGCTTCACTATCTGACATAATTATTTTTTGAATACCATAACGAGCAAACAATTGTTTTAAGTTGCTTATTATGTTTTCGACGTTAAGTTATTATTTAAATTAATTATTTCCAGAAACTTTGAATAATAATCCACAACAAGTAAATACGTTTGATTATTACATTGAAATAAGCCTAACCCTACTTTTTGCCACGGTAGACAAAGTAGTTGATGTGGTTGCATCGGGTCTTTTTATTAGAAATTTGAAATTTATTACAAATCGCGCATTTATCTACTAAACTTTCTATGTTCTGAGTTATGTTGAGTCAATAAACAGAAATCTTTGCACGTTGAAGACATTTAGTTATTCCAAAATGTCCTGTGTGTATTTGATTGAAAATATTGTTTCTCATTGAGTTTGGAATTATAATTCGTTCTCCTTGGAATAATAATCCATTTTTACTTTCAGTTATTAGTGATTTTAATTTATAATAAGGCTTTAATTCTGGATTGATTTTATTACTTGTTTTTGGCCATCCATTTTTTACAAAATATTTTATTTGTGACAAATCATTGTCGTTTTGAGTTTCCTTAATTAATTGTTGCAATACTGCGTCATTTGCAATTAATGATTTTTCTATAACACATACTTGTCATTCTAATTTAAATCATCATTAACTTCTATATTTACAAATGATCTTGATAACGTGTCGGCAATAATTAGATCTTTACCTGGTTTAAATTTAAGGGTAAAATCGTACTTTTAGAGCGAAAGCAGCATTCTCTGTAATCGTGCGGGATATTCGTGCAACGGTTTTTTAAGAATTGAAATGAGCAGTTTGTGTTCTGTCTCCACTTCGAATTTAGCTCCATAAATATATTGATGGAATTTATTGACTCCGAAGTATATTGCCAACAATTCTTTTTCAATCTGAGCGTATCGTTCTTGCGTAAAGTGCCTTAATATCGGATAGTTGCCTAATATCGGATAGTTCTGTTTTAAAGAAATCTGTCATCTGATTACGAAGAAACCTATCTACAGTTTAGCATGGGGTTTAACCCAAGCCACCGAATAATATTTTAGTGTATCTGATAAAACATAGACGGCTCTAGAGCCATTTATACCGAACTGTCACATTTCGAGTTTTTACACGTGCTAGTTGAAAACGTAATTTTTAGACATTCAGGTAAGTTTTTAAATTTGTCTCTGTAGTTTAAGTTAGTCTATAATATGTCTACTTCAATTCAGTGCATGCGGACAATGGATTATTATAGTTTTCTTTGTTCCATGACTTTGACCTTCAACAGGAGACAATTTACCTAATATCGGATGGTCACGTTGTCTTAATATCAGATATCCGATATTAGGACAAAATATTTCTTATCTGCCTATATAATCCCTACGTAGCTAAGGCCTTATTAATAACTAAATTTTTATGTTTCGTCGACAAAAAGAAAGATTTATGCTATAATCCTTGTGCTACACCTGCTCATTTAATTTTCTATCTTACACTTTTTCTTAATTTCAGAAATAAAATGTCATTGAAACCCAAACAAAAACGAAAGACGTGGGATAGTAAATCCATGCTTGCAGCTGTTACTGCGGTTAAAATAAAGAAATGGGATACTTGCTAGTTTCAAGAACTTTAAAGTACCCAAGAGCACGTTGGAAGACTACGTAAAAAATAAAATAAAGTCACCTGAAGAGCTTATTCAAACCAATCTAGGACGTCCACCAGTGTTGCCTAAAGAAATTGAAGCGGATTTGGTTGATTATTGTCTAGAAATGGATAAAAGATTTTACGGATTGCGAGCTTCTGATATTCGAAGATTAGCCTTTCAATTAGCCATTTGGAACAATTTAAAACATAGGTTTTCAAAGAATCAGGAAAGAGCAGGTTACAAATGGTTGCGTTCGTTTTTAAAAAGGCACCCTGAACTAACGTTTAGGAGACCACAGCGTTTATCAACTGCCCGAATCAAGGGATTCACAGAAGAAAATGTAAATCTCTTTTTTAAAATTTGGGAACCTGCGATGGAGAAGGTAAAATTCAATTCCTGTCGAATTTACAACATAGATGAAACAGGTATAACGTCTGTACAATTCAAGTATACCAGGATAATCACTTTAAAAGTATACCAGGATAATCACTTTAAAAGGTAAAAAGTAAGTAGGGGCAATTACCTCTGCAGAAAGAGGATCACTAGTGACGGTGGTTACCTGTATGAATGCGGCTGGTGGTTATGTGCCTCCAATGGTCATATTTCCCAAAAAAATGAAGGCAGAATTACTCAATGGCACTCCACCAGGGACAATTGCTGCCTGCCATGTGTCTGGCTGATTCAGAGCCACATTTTTACCAATTGGTTACAACATTTTATTAGCCACGCTAAACCAAGTGACGCTGATCCTGTTTTATTAATCTTGGACGGTCACTACTCCCATACGCGAAACCTTGACACAATAAACTTGCTGCGACAGAACCATGTGGTTATTGTATGTCTCCCGCCGCATTCTACTCACAAAATGCAGCCGCTGGACCTTGCATTCATGGGTCCTCTTAAAACCTATTACTCACAGGAGATTGATTAACTTAATATTAATATTATTTAAACAAAGTCTTGATATTTAGTACTATTCTTAATTTTACGTCCGTAACGTGAGTGCGTTGGAAGTGAAGTACTTTGTGTCTCACTTAAATTAGTTTCAGTTTGATTATCATTATGTTTTGACAATATTTCAGTACAAGATTCATTACACTCAATGTCAGGATAGTGAACAAACGTTGTCTGAGGTTCAGGTGATATTATTTTTTGTAGTTTTTTAATACTATCAGATAAATCCTGTTACGAATTATGTAACTACCATCTCCTCTTTCAACTTTATACGTTCTATTTCTATAGTTATCTCTAATTTTACCTAATTTCCACGTACTTTTCGGTCTATCCTGGTACCAAACCTGCGATCCTATGTCAATCTGATTTAAAGTTTTTGTGCCTTTTTTATCATATTGATTTTTATAGTAGGTTTGTACTATTCAATTCAAGTATACCAGGATAATCACTTTAAAAGTATACCAGGATAATCACTTTAAAAGGTAAAAAGTAAGTAGGGGCAATTACCTCTGCAGAAAGAGGATCACTAGTGACGGTGGTTACCTGTATGAATGCGGCTGGTGGTTATGTGCCTCCAATGGTCATATTTCCCCAAAAAAAATGAAGGCAGAATTACTCAATGGCGCTCCACCAGGGACAATTGCTGCCTGCCATGTGTCTGGCTGGATTCAGAGCCACATTTTTACCAACTGGTTACAACATTTGATTAGCCACGTTAAACCAAGTGACGCTGATCCTGTTTTATTAATCTTGGACGGTCACTACTCCCATACGCGAAACCTTGACACAATAAACTTGGTGCGACAGAACCATGTGGTTATTGTATGTCTCCCGCCGCATTCTACTCACAAATGCAGCCGCTGGACCTTGCATTCATGGGTCCTCTTAAACCTATTACTCACAGGAGATTGAAAATTGGCTGAGAAACAACCCTGGAAGGGTGGTCAACAGCTATCAAGTTTGCGAATTGCTTGGAAGAGCGTATGTAAGATGTGCTACAGCTGAAATCGCTTTCGAAAGAGCGGTATCTTTCCATTTAATAAGCACATTTTTTGAGACCACGACTTTGCTATTCACCATCAAGCGGAAGGTGACCGAATTCCAGCTACAAATCTACCCGATGCTGAAGAACAAAAGCAAGTGACTCTTCCAAGACATGTTACTCCTCCAAGGCATGTGACTCCTCCAAGGGGTGTGATTCCTCCAAGGCATGTGACTTTTACAAACATTTCCAATTCCAGAGATCCAAGAGTGCGGCCTCAAGATATTAGCCGTTTGCCGACTACTTCATTTTACAAGTCTAGTGATAAAGAAAGAAAGCCCAGAAAAGGATCTGCTGCGGTGATTACAAGTACCACATGTAAAGATGCCTTAAAAAGAAGTTTGTCAGAACAGAGGAGAAAGAAAAGTACTTCAAAGGGAATTCCGAAATTGAAAACAGACAAATGTAATCCTTCTAAAAAAACAAATAAAAGAAAGGAAAATCTATTGCTAAAAAGACAATGACAACGAAGGTTAGAAAGACTAGTGTTAATAATGACGAATGTTTTAGTTCATCTGAAGAAGATGAAGTACTAATTTTAGATGATGATTCTGACATGGATTGTGACATTGGGGAAGAGGAAGCAGAATGTATGTTTTGTTCTGGACTCTTCTCTGAAGCTACGCTCATGCCGACTGTGCCAATATAGACAAAGAAGACACATACATTTGTGATTTCTGCCTTGATGGCTAGTTTTATATCGTTATCCTAATATCGTATACCTTTCCGGTATTAGGAACATTATTTTTTGTCAACGTAAATTGATCATTTTCGAAAAACTTAAATTTTATTTTTTAACATGTGGCAATGATTTATTTTGGTTTAATATATGATTCTCTATAGCCTATTATTTGTTTTGATTTAAAAACTTTGTAGATTTATTGATGTATTAAAATTAATATTAGGGTTAAAAAAAAAGTATCCGATATTAGGGCACTTTACTCTATCAGTCATAGCGCGTGAAGCATACGCACAGGATTTATTATTTTGTATTAAAACAGGGCCTAACCATTTTTGTGATGCATCAACTGATAAAGTAATTGGTTCGTTTGGGTTGAAATAATTTAAGGTACAACTTTGACTAACAAGTTTCTTTAATTCCACAAAGGCATTTTCTTGTTCCTCTTTTCAAACAAATTCGTTTTTATCTTTCAATAATTGTCTTAAATAATACTTTTTATCAGATAAATTTTCATTTCTAAAAATCTCTGCAATTCTTTTTTAGTTGTCGGGGTAGGTAATTTATTGATCGCTTCAATTTTATCTTCATCAATTGTGATACCTTTGGCGGAGAACTTATAACCTAAATATTTTATCTCGCTAATCTCTATTTTGCATTTAGTTAAATTAAATTTTATATTATGTTTAATGGCAATTTCAAATACTTCATTTAATATTTGATCATGTCATGTTTTGCTTTTTGAATGAATTAAGATATCGTCTATGTAAACCTCTACACCAGGTATACAAAAAATGTCTTTGAAATACTCTTGGAATACTTCACTAGCCGTTTTGATTCCAAATGGTATTCTTAAAAATCGATATCTCGCATAAGAGGTTCCAAACGTACATAATTTACTAGAACTTTCGTCAAGCGGAATGTTCCAAAAACCGCTGGCCGCGTCTAGCGTTGAAAAATATTTTGCTTCTTGCAGTTTGGAAGTAGTTTTGTCAATTGTCGGAAATTTAAATACTCGATTTTTTATGACTTTGTTTAAATCTCGCGGATCAAGACAAATTCTTAAAGATCCGTAATTTTTTTTTGTACAATTATAAATGAATTTACCCAATCAACACTTTCTTTTACTCTAGTGATTATTTGCAAGTCTTCCATGTCTCTTATGCATTGCTTAAATTTATTTTCTAGCGCAAACGGAACTTTCCTAACGGGATGTATGACAGGTAGGTACTGCACCTTCAATTAAATCGATGTGGTAGGGTTTACCTACTTTACCAATGCCTTGTGGCCCTTTGACAATGTAGAGAAAAACATTTAGTGATTTTTCCTTAAGGTGGTTCGATACTTTAGTTTGTATATGGCAAACCAATGCATTTTTTCTACAGTCAAAACAGAGTTATTATACAAGTCAAGGGCTTCAAATTTGGTATGGTAACCTGTTAAACAATTATGAAGAACTTGTCGTTTTCAAATTTTCAAAAACGATTAAAAATAAAGGTATGATCGTTTTAATATGAAGGAATCTATTTATTACTTAATATTTGATTATTTTTATGTAATTGCAAAATTTAAAAACGACAGGTTGTAGATAATTGTATGGAGCATACAAAACTTAGTTCAGACCCTAATATAATTAATTAATAATTGTGTTTTGACTGTATTAATTTTTACTTTTACGCCTCTCAACAGGTCACACCCTCCATTATTGTGTAAATTTTAAGTCGTTCTAATCCCTCTGGTAGCAAACCAATAAAATAAAGAAACGAAAACAAAAGAAAATTCTTATGCCTTCCACTTTTAGATACATAATAAAGCGTTTAATTTCTATTTTAAATTATGTATTTTATAATTTATACAATTTATTTCAAATAAACAGAATCTACGGTTCCAAACATGTCAAAATAAATTATTTAAAGTAAAAATACCTACTTGTTAATTGTTATATTAATCATGTTCCTCTATTGATTTCTTTTTATAATATTAATATAAGTAGGTAAATGCATTTATTTCCATAGTAATGGATAAGAATGCATACATGCTGTTTGTTAACAAAACAAAGGACGTCCTATATTATAGTGTAATAATTAACCAATGGCGTATATAGCGTGAAGCTTATGAGGCTTTAGTCTCAGGCATAGAGCACAAAGAGCCTACAAATTATTTTTTACCTAAAACACGCAAGTTCAAGCATTACTAATTTTTGTGTATGTAACGCGTAATTCAAAAAATTTTTCATCAAAGTGGACCATGAAAAATTTCACGTAAGTCTACTCTAAATGCATAAAACTGGATGTGTTGAAATTAAATCTGTCAGAATTGTGTATACAAATATTGAAAAACGACTATAAATTAATACACTAATTATAGGCCGTTTCTTATTGTCCAGAAGTGTAAATACTTTAAAATATCTGACGGTATTTAAAACCGACCCAAAAAACTTGTTTTTATGTGGTTGTAAACTGTAAAGCAAATTTGCATTTTACCTGGGATTAAATTTTAAGGCGGTACTTAGGTAAAAACAGTATTTTCCATAATAATGCCATCTGTTGAAAAACGGTTGTCCCTACCAAGTATGATTTAACTTAATTTTACCTATAATCGGAATGTTTTGTTTTGTATATGTGACAAGTTTATCGCGTATCATTTAAATTGAATTTACATTTCTTTAATTCATTTAGCGAAATAAGATTTGCGGATGCTCCGATATCTATCTTAAATTTAATTCTATCAAAATTATTTGAATTATCGCTTACATTTAATGTTGTTTGACATGATTTGTTATTGTTTCTACTTATAGCATTTACGACAAAATAGTCGGTTTTAATATCAATGTCATTAATTATATTTAATTAATTATACATAATTCTCAAATATAATAATTTTTCACATTGAACTTTAGGTTCTTTTTTATCTAACTCGGAAGCAATTGTATAGATTTCAAATTGCTGACGCCATTTCTTCCAATTTTCGGCCAGACTGCTCTCGAATTTCATTGAATTAATTGCTTTTTTCATTTTCTTTTTTATTTTATTTATTTATTTCATATACAGTGTGTCCAAAATTCGATGCTCACCATTGGTATTTTGGAAACGGTAAGAGTTACAGGGTCGGTTAAATGGAACAATATGGAGGTATTTATCTTACCTCTTCAGACCTTCTCTTGTTTTTCCAAAGAAATGCGTTGCCTACTAGATATTGCAAAAAGTGAAAATCGGCATTTTCTTTAAACTTGCGTAGAATCCACACTATTTATCCTATCAAAAATATGTAAATATAAAAGTTGTAGACATTTAGATATTGAATAATATGCGTCATTAAAATATTTTTTTGCTTGCATCAGTAGCGAAATATGACCCAAAGTTGCATTTTTTAAATGGAAATGATAATTTATTTTTATACAGTTGAATTACTTGATTTTTTTCCTTTTCAACGATATAAGGTTCGAGCTATTTATCTTGTGTACTTTAGAAGATATAAAGAAAAATCGTTTTTGAGATCTGTAGATGTATTTTAAAGCACATCACACTATCCATGATTGCAAATTTTTAAGAAACAAACAACTGCACATCAAATCTGTCAATAATATTGTTACAGTAGTATCGTGTCAGAACTTGTAGTTGTTGTAGTAAGCTATTCATATTCAAAATTGATGATGCAGTTTTCAAACCATGAAAAACGGACATGTTTGTTGTCTACATAAGATGCCATCGTAATTCAACTGCGGCAGCAAATGAATATCACAACTTATACCCCGAAAGAAGGCAACCTCACAGAACTTTGTTTTCCCGACTCGAGCAAAATCTTCGACAAGGTGGATCCTTCACCGCCATTCGTCCTACAACCTATCAAAAAGACAATGAGGATGCTGAAATAGCTGTTCTAGCCGCTGTTAATGTTGAGCCTTCCGTTTCAGTAAGAAAATTTCGAATGACAGTGGTATGGCAAGAAGTTCAGTACATTATGTTTTAAAAAGAAGAAATTTCATCCTTATAAGCCAATGATATGCCATCATATCAAAGAGAATGATTATGCTCGAAGAGTTACATTTTGTAGATGGTACCTGGATGAAGTTACAAACGATAATTCTTTTTCTAAAAAATTCTTTGGAGCGATGAAAGTAGATTCACAAACAACGGCATTTACAATCGGCATAATTATCATTATTGGAATAATGAAAATCCGAAAATAGTTCGAGAATCGCGTTTCCAAGAACGATTCGGATTTAACGTGTGGTGCGGTATTTTGGGAAATCGTTTGATAGGTCCATTTATTTATAATCAAACGCTTAATTCGACTAGATATCTTCAACTGCTGCAAGCCGAAGTCGAAGATGCATTGGACGAGCTACCTATTCAAGAAGAAAGAAGTATTTTGTTTCAGCAAGACGGCGCCCCGGCCTATAATTCCAGGATCGTCACTGAATATTTATCAGCAAGATTTGGAAACCGTTGGATTGGAACAAACGGTCCCATACGTTGGCCTGCGCGATCACCAGATTTGTCCATACTAGATTTTTCCTGTGGGGACACATAAAAATTTAGTATACGTTGTCAATTATGAGAACGTTAATGATTTGCAGCAGAGCGTCATGCAGGCCTTTAATTCAGTTAGCGTCCGTCAATTAATGAATTGCCGAATAAATATTGAAAAACGCTATACAAAATGTTTAGAAGTCAATGGCCGCACTATTGAGAATCTTTTATAGGAAAACTCATTCGTTTTACAATGTTATCCACCCGTTATGTTTTTGTTATTATTGCTTACAACTTGGTAACATTATAAATCTGCCTCAAAAACGATTTTTCTTTATATCTTCTAAAGTACACAAGATAAATAGCTCGAACCTTATATCGTTGAAAAGGAAAAAATCAAATAATTCAACTGTATAAAAATAAATTATCATTTCCATTTAAAAAATGCAACTTTGGGTCATATTTCGCTACTGATGCAAGCAAAAAATATTTTAATGACGCATATTATTCAATATCTAAATGTCTACAACTTTTATATTTACATATTTTTGATAGGATAAATAGTGTGGATTCTACGCAAGTTTAAAGAAAATGCCGATTTTCACTTTTTGCAATATCTAGTAGGCAACGCATTTCTTTGGAAAAACAAGAGAAGGTCTGAAGAGGTAAGATAAATACCTCCATATTGTTCCATTTAACCGACCCTGTAATCTCTACCGTTTCCAAAATACCAATGGTGAGCATCGAATTTTGGACACACTGTATACTACTTTATTATCACTTTATCAATTACTTCATTTAGTTTAAAACGACTGCGCCATATCTTATTTATTAGTTAGGACGATGGTGTTAATTATTATTTATTCAAAGACGGCTGTGCGGGAACTGGCTTTATTAATATTTACATCTAGTTTATATACAGAGTTGACTAGGCAACTTACAATACAGAAGTTTGTATTCTTAACTATATGACAATGATATCTGTTCTAAAGGATTCGAGATACACCCATTCGACTCGATCTTAATTCATTGGAGATTCTTCTAGTGCTGGTAGTTAGATTTCCGTGACAGACAATAGAACACTCAACTCGTTGTCAGTATCAACAGAAATCGGCTTCTTTTTTTTTCTTGTACGCAACAGTACTAGTATCACGAAATCTTCGTAATAGTCTTTTGAATACGTACTTATTTAGATGGACTCGATTAGATATTTGTGAACATACACTCTTGACGCCTAAAGACAATTTTTCAGACATTCTCCAATGCAAGTATGATGTCTTTTTTTCTTAGACTGAGTACTGTTTCATTTTTTGAGTAGGTATATCAACACTATGTACCGATTTAAGTAAAAACCATCAACATAAAAATGATTAAAATTAATGTCACATTCGTTTGTTTATCTTTGAGCACACTTGTAACAAACCATACAGTCTAGATTGTGTTGGAAAATTTTATTTCAATCTAAATACATCGTTTATAATCATAAAAGTGTAATTAGCGCAAAAACTACTGCACTTAGATAAAGGAACCCTAACACCATATGAAAGAGAATTATTTTTTCTATGAGATGGGCTAACAAAATTCAGAGTGTTTTATTTGAGATAAGCAAGATAATCTACTTAGAATATGTTCACAATGGCACTTGAATTTTTGAACACCCTGTGAAGTATTCCAAAATTTTTACTGTAGTGGTTGATGAAGTGATGAGTTCTTAGTTGCAAAACCAATGAGTTTTTCTTCGATTTTATCTTCCATCGGAGAATAGTTTTTTTAAAAAGACCTACAATTATCGAAATATCAAAATATCTGAAGAACCGTAATAGCTAGGTAGAATTTGAAATTGTCGTCAAATACAGGGTGTTCCATAAGAACATAACACTCGTTTTTGAAGCACCTTATATATTTGAAAATATTTTCAGTTTTTAGCTCTTATAAACCTACAAGATATTCCGTTTAAATAAATTTGAAATAAAGAAAGACGTAGACGTAAAACTCTGCCCCGTTAGGTGGGGCACCCTGTATATACAGGGTGTTTAAAAATACGTTCTGATATTTGGCCCACTTATAGATCTCATCAGTACAAACAAAAAGTCAAAATTAACATAAATCCAAAAATCAACCGTTTCGAGATACAACCTGTTTTGAAATTAAAATAATTTACGCTCAGTAGAAGTGATTCGTCGTATTTATCAAGTCAGCTAAAGAAGTGGGTAAACCAAAGATCATATTTATTTCAAACGAGGTTTCAATAGAACAAATATCAGTATAAATACAACATTTTAATTACAAATGATTCTTAAAGAAGATGTTCAACATGTCCTCCTTTCATTTGTATACACATTTCGCATCTCCGTAAAAGTGAACGCCGCACTCTCTCAAAGAATTCCGGATTTGTACAAACAGTCTGGCAGGCATGTTCAATTCGTTCTCGTAACTCATCTAAATTATTCACAGGACCACACAATGATTACAATAAATGCGGCAACTAGACTGACAGAAACAAACAAATTTTGTTTTGTTATTTCCATAGCTGACGGATAAATACGATGAATCACTTCAACTGGGCTTAATAATTTTAATTTCAAAAACTGCTTGTATCTCGGAAACGGTTGATTTTAAACTTATGTTTATTATGACTTTTTGTTTGTACTGATGAGATTTATAAGGGCCAAATATCGGAACGTATATGTTGTCTCTCCTACCAGTTTTCTTCTTGTACCGTGGTTAATGGTGTAAATGCACTATTCTTGGCTCCATCACTATACCCATTACACTCGAACATCGGACTAAAACCTTTGAAGTGTTAGTCACTCATCAGTTGATTCTAGTTCTAGGTATAGATTTTGGGTTGCCATGAAGTTTGTACCACAGTTAATTTGCGACGCGGGCTTGGAACGCATTTTTGGAGACGCGTGTTGCCTTGGTGGCACAAAACCGTAACCGTTATTTCCTATATCGGAGTTGTTATTTGTCGACCCGTTTTTCTTTAGTTTTTCGTTTTCTTTTAGTTTGGTCGTTTTAGTGTCTATCGCTATAGTTCATTGTGGGGGTTGGTTTTGTTTCTTTTAGGTCGAAACCACAATCGCGGAGTTATTTAGACCATAAGTTTGGGGTTGGGTTTCTGCAATTTGGGTTTTCAGCCGTTCTATCCTTCTCCCTTTGTAGATGGTATTCATCTGGACGTTTAGGGTCATTTTGATTCTTCGCTTTAGCCTAAATTTCTTTTCTTGTGCCTTTGCCTAAACTTTTCTCAATCTCTGTATTTGTGTGTTGGTCATTACTTGACTATACCTATAGGTCTAGTAGCTTTTCGTCTCTTTGGGCGAATTGCTATTTAGCGACTTTTTTTACTGTTCTCTGTGCTCTAATAGTTCCTCTTTGCTCTGTTTCGCTTGGTTTTCTCTGGGAATTATTAATCCGTGTTTAGCAATTTGTAAGGATATCTAAATCATTATTCCGATTTTTTTTCTTCTGAAAGCACTCTTATTAAATGATCCTATCAGCTCTTAGTGAGCTTCTCGTTTTGCTGGAGAGGGATTTTGTGACGGTAATTTTTCTTCTGGTCTGTACCTTTCGGCGCCGCTGGTGACAATGCTTGAATTTTGTTAATTTTGTGGTTGGTTTACTCTGGTAGTTAGACAATTTAAATTACATTCGAGCATTTCGGTGATGAAATCATTTGGATCTAAGAATATCCAACTTCTCTAAGTTTGTTACTGTTTAACTTCGTCTGATAATTGGACGTTCCTTTTCTCTCTTTTCGAATTACAATTTGGAGAAAATCTAATGAAGTATCATTATTAATTAATTGGCAACGGAAATCAGTCTCATGCAAAGTTCTTAATATTATCGTAGGATTTATTAACCTCTTCTACGTCAATTTTTACTTTGTAATATTTGATTGGAATGAATAACTACGAGGCAAATTGTCTAATTATAGTTTGCTTAATTGAGAGATAACAAGAACGATGGGAGGTTGTTGCTATTCATCTATTTGTTGTCATCCGGTTATTTGTCCAGTGAAGGTGTCCATGGAAGATAAACTGTTTGACCCCTTGACTTGTCTATATATCCAGCCAGAAACATCTTTGTTCCTGTTTTGCTTTTCTACGTGTCTATGTTACTACTCATCCGTTTTGGAATCACGAACAGACTACTCTTCATCGTAATCACTGATAAACCAGATAAGTTAAAATTGTGCATGTTCCAAGTCATTATTTTATTTAAAACGTGATTGTATATGTATTCTGACGTAAATTTACCTACATAATTCTTGCGCTTTATATTTGATCGATGTGATTTAAAAGATTTTTGGAAAATTATTATTATATGCTGATGGCGTTTTTGTTACCGGTATGCAACGCGAGTTTTATATTTAACGTAAATAAAGCTGCTTTTATTTATGTGAGCTCTTTAAGATTCAATTTTCTGTTTTTGTCCGTTGATTACTTATTTTTCTCGTATTATACAGAACGGTTATTACTTAATTTAACGTTCCTATTTAATAATGTCTAAAATAATTAGTACCGTGTAGCTTCCTACACGCATTTGTTGTGTATTTTATATGTATTTTGCGTCTATAACCGGTCTAGTCATTTTATAAAAATTATATGTTTACAGTTTAACGGTTTGCTTTTGTGTCTAAAGTACCTAGTAGCTCTAGAGTATTTACTACGAATTTTCTAGGTGGCGCCTCATTTAACTCTCGTATTAAGTGAAATTAAGTGAAATCCAAGCACAATTAAACATTTAAACAAACGAAGTCCTTTGTTTGTTTCTGTACTCGTGATATAGGTACACATTTTCTACTCTCCTAATACCAAAAATAAAATTTTGAAAATTCGAAAAGTCAAAATGCTTATTCTTGCAAAAATAAAAATTAACCTTGCAAAACAATGGCTTACACCCACAATCCCTCTTCAACTGGTAGAGCTGCAGGTTAGGTTTTCGACATTGCCGTTTAATTTAATCTTTCAATTTGATAACAATAAACCGTAACATGTATTTCTATTCTGTAGCTGTTATCTTTTGTGTTGAATTAAGTTATGTATGCGAATGTTTTTGCATGCGAGGCTAAATAACTTTGCTAAATAAGCAAGATTTTTACAAGTCTACACAAAAACCAGACCATTTGTAAACTTGTATCGAGTTCCGATTGGTGCCTATAGTCAACTTGTCTGATGACCTCTATGGCCTGAAGCTTTCAAAAAGTTTATCCCTATTATCTAAGACTGATTTATTGACGAAAATTTTTTCACGCATACCTCTGAGCACATATAGGTGTATTGACAATATAAATCGAGCGGCTGTACACGTTTTGTACGGAGTACACAATTTCTTTAAGCAGCACTTTCTTTCTTTTCCAAGGAATTTCAATAAAGACGACGAAAATAACAAACAAAGTGTATATTTTATTATAAAATGTAAACAAGCACATAAATAAAATTACAAGTGCGTAGTTTTCATTATTTCTTTATTTTGTTGTGAGAAAATATAGTAAACATTTAGCAATTTTAATTTAAAATTTGTTGATTTACGAAGGCAGTCAAGGTATTTTTTGTAAATTATTAAACTCTTTAGATTAGTATGGGTTTGCTAATGATGATAGCTTATAGCTATTGAAACACGTGTCTGCGTAGAGTTTTTTGGTGCAGTTTTTGGTGTTTTTCTGTTTGTTAAATAGACGGTGCAGTTTAGTGTTCCATTTCGTTGACTCCATGTCAACTTCGCTTTCACGAAGATTTGACACGAGCAACTGCAGGTTCGTTTTCCAAAATGCAAATTCAAAACCCTACGTGTTCATCTCTCGCCTTCAAGATTTTTGCCAAGTTTATAATTGGTTATAATGTTTCTGTTCGGTTCCCGTTTATTTATTTTTTATATAATTTTTTATCACGTGTATTGTGATCGCGTTGTTCCAATTCTAAGGGAAGAGAAAATGTTTTGTATTATTTTAAATGAGTTATATACAGGGTGTTAATACTAAGTGGTTACACCCGAAAATGGCAGTTAGATCTCATTAAAATAAACAACTTTTTTAATTCCAATTTTTGATTTTGTACTTTAAAAAATCTATCGAGTGGTTATCAAAATATTTTGGTTTGAAATTTTTGATCGGTCGCCATTTTGTTATTTGAAAAAATAGAAATTAGTTGTAAATACAAATGTTCTAGAGAATCGAAAGCTAATTCAGAAACTTTATATTTTTTTTTAAAAGTCCTTAAAATAAAGGAGTTATGACGATTTTTCGAAAAACATAAAGAAAAGCTATAACTACGAACCGGGGTACAAAATCAAAAATTAGAATTAAAAAAAGTTGTTTATTTTAATGAGATCTAACTGCCATTTTCGGGTGTAACCACTTAGTATTAACACCCTGTATGTATATTAGGGGTAGCTGTTACTTTGAAAAAAAATATAATTGTTCTAAGTTGGCGTAGTCTGTCAAACAATGTTTTGGATTAAAAAACCTATAAAAACATAATATAAAGAAAGTGTCAATTTAAACTTCTGAATTAGAAGAAAAGTTATATCATCAGAAAAATCACCATTCACTCAAATTATGATTTTGTCATCAACGTTGTCCATTATTTTTTTATTTATGTAATTCGCTTCGGTAAACTTCTCTCCGTTCCTTCTCACAAATTCTTTTGCATTGCCACCTTCTTTTACGAATATGGAGTGAAGCATGCAGGTAGGTATGTACATGGTTTAATCTAGAATTTACATAACATATGGAGTACAATATAAAGTATATAATTTTGAGAACCAACCTGTATTATACAATTAGTAATCTTGATTTTTAATAATTAGTAATCGAACACTTATGTACGAACAATGTAAAATACATATTTGATGTCGTTCCATTATTATCTTAAGATCAGATGTTTTCTTTTCCGAAATATCCAATACTTTTCTCGTCCTTAGCGGCTGAGATTGAGATGGAACTTTAGGTCGGTTTAGGTGTTGGACGTTGCATTTGTACAATCAATGACAATGCGTTGCCTATAAGAATACAATTAATATATAACTGTATTACCTGAATTCGTACTTTTAAAGAAGTTGTAATTGTTTTACACAATCTTGCGGGTACTTTCAATAATAATACATAACGTTTGCTTGCTTGAGAGTTACGAGATGTACTTGCGTAGGTACATAATAATTAAAGTGACGTTCTTATAAATTCAATACAGGCAGTGAATAGTTTAAAAATTTGGAATGTACGTCGCAAAACAAAGAGGTTATATTGGCCATATTACTAATGCGCGCAAAGGGATGCGCGAGTTTCATGAAATCACAAAAATCCTGTGAGTGGAGTTTCTGTATAGTTTATTTGTTTAAATCATAGGTAAAATAATACTTATTGAAATCGTCTGCAAGACTTCTACTCAAAAGCGTCGAGGATTTTTTCCGAAGCTTTACTTTAGCGACCAATCGGACCTTGAAAAAAATAGCCCTTGTACAACCAAATATCGTTAAGGTGCCTCGAAACATTAAATTAGTGAATCCTAAATAGTATCAATCACAATCAATAGATATACTAGTAGATGGTAATATAGTATACATCAATCAAGACGATAATCTTGCAAATGGTCTTAAAAACAATGAAGATATTAGATTTATTGTTTGTTTACACATTATCTCAAGATATTCCTTTTATTGAAAACCAATAGTCAACAAACTGCAGTTTGCCAATATTTTGATATGCATTCAGTCTACAGATGCATCAAACTGACCTACCACCTAATTTTCAAAAACAGATAGAAAGGTATGACAAATTTACATACATTTTTAAGTTAGTAAAGAAAATTGTGGGAAACTTGACATACTTATCAATGTCCCAAGATTGGCTGGAAAACGGAAACATAGATCAAATGCCCAGCCCCGAAGACTACTTTAGAGTGGGAGTTTACGATGTACCTTTCAAAGATGGTGGAATTCTTCACTTAAATCTGATAAGAAAAGCAGAAATAAGATTTCACGAAAGAAGCACACAGTATACAATATACAAAATGTAGTATGCAATAGCTTCTCTTTTAGAATATATAGGCGCCGTTGATTTTTCACATAGAACAAATACATAATAGTATATTAAAGAACTAGTTTCAGAAGACGCATTTTATAAGACGAGTACAGTTTCGAAAACTAGCCGCGAAGCGGGGAGTTTTCGAAAGTACGAGTCGCTAAAATGCCTTCTGAAACGAATTCTTTATACTATTTTTCATTTTAGGCTTTTCAGATTGATTTTAAAATAAAATTTCGCGAGTTTTTAAATTTAGGGAATTTTGAAGTGTAATTGCTAAGGTGGCAATATTTTCATTAAACTTTGGTTTAAATGTTAGTTTAAGTTTAATTAGTACATTTATCATATGTTTCATTAAAAAAATGGGTGGAAATAAAAATAAGTAGATAAATAAATCTACTGAACATTAATTATCATTTAAATTAATGCACACCGACCGTAATGACAGCAGGGCCGGTGAGAGCCATGGCGGGCCCCGGGGCATCGAATTCCCCGCCCCCACTATTTTTATTTGATTTGAAAGTTCACCTTCCGCGCTTTCTTCCTGGCGAAGTCGTCTATGATGTGCTGGAAGTTGACGCTTCGGGAAAGCTCTGACTCAACAGCCAGTACACCCAGACTGGACAGTCGGCCCTGGCACATTGTCGAGCGCAGCACATTCTTTATTGATTTCAAAACCGAGAAGGATCTCTTGGCGCTCGCCACTGTTGATGGAATGATGAGGAAAATCCTGAGAGCGATGGTCAAGTTGGGAAACAAAGCCTCCAGGTTTATCTCCTCAGTGCATTGAGCAGGTTCAACGGCGGCAGCGTTCCTTCCCCAAAGTTGGTTGTGTAGATAGATTTTATACTCTTCAGCTCATCCACAAGCTCAGAATCCAGATCTGTGTGGTACTCGTTGATTAGCACCGATGCCACATTCTCTATGTCCGACTCACTCTTAGTATGGGCAGTCCACAGCACGGAAAACCGATCATTTAAAGTGTTCAGAGCTTCGAAGCGCACAGTGATGTCCACAATGATATTATCCAATATCACATTGAAAACTTCTCTCTTAAACACAACGAACTGTCCTTCTCCACTCACAATTGGCTTTGTTTCTTTTCCTCCTTCATCCTCAAAGTTTTTGCGTTTGTGTCCCATCTTGCTTTCTTCTTCTAAAAGCAATGGCCATCCTATATTCTTCGCAGCAATCATTGTTTCATTGAAGATGTTCTCCCATTTTTCACAGCGCATAATTTTCAGTTCCTTCAAGAGAGCCTCCAGGTTTTTCGACGCTACATCTACAGTTCCTTCCCTCTGCTGAATTACTTTATTTACAATATCGATAGCTTTTAAAACTTTTACCCAAATCGAAGCAACCAACAAGCAGTTCAATGTTTTGAAATACTTTTGCAGTCCATTCACGTCACTTCTGCATTCTGATAATAAATTAAGTAGCAGAAGATCATCAGCTTCTAAAACACCTGGGAGATGGTTGGCGATCGGCTTGACACTATCAATTCTCGCTGACCAACGGGTCTGGGAAGCTAAGTGCAGGGAATGGTGGATCTTTCCTTCAGAATTTCCCATCTTTGAAGGCTTGAGCTGAAAATTTTAAAAACTTTGAACAGCTCTGAAACAAGAGACAGCGGCTCTGCAGCTTTCAGCAGCTCGTTCTCCGCAGAGGTTCAGGGAGTGACAGGCGCAGGCTGAGTAGATGGCATGGCGGTTTTTCGAAAGTATGATGGCTTGTACCCCTTTATAAGACCTTTTCATATTACTGCCGTTGTCATAACCTTGGCCGCGGTAGTCTTCTATTGGAATTCCATTATCTTCCAATTTTTTCATGGTTAACGCCGTTATTGCTTCTCCAGTTTTCTTGCAGCAATCGGTGAAGAGAAGCAAACGCTCCTTGATATCATAGGGCACACAACTGTTTTTGGCCGCATGTAAATACCTAATCAACAAAGCGGTTTGCTCTACATGGGATGAATCGGGGGTGGCGTCAACAATAATGGAGTAATATTTGGCTTGCTTCCGTTCCTCGAGGATGACCCTGGTTACTTCAGTAGCGCAAGTTTCAATAAACTCATTCTGAATGTCGTGGGATAGGTAGTGAGCTTGCAGTCTTCTACCTTGTTCCTGGGATCGCTGTACTTTGGTTAGGTGTTGGTTGAGGATGGGGTCGTAGCGTCCCAGCAGCTCGAGGGTCCCCAGGAAGTTTCCATTGGATGGTTCACCCACTCTGTCTGTGTCCCCGCGAAAGTCCAAGCCTCTCTCGGCAAGGAACAAGGTTACGTGCAGCAGACGCTTCAGGAGCTGTGTCCACATCTTCCGCTCAGCCTCCATTGACTTAAACAAGACATCACTCATTGATTTGTCTTCTCTCAATTTTCTCTTTTCTACTTTCCATTTCAAGTAGCACGTTTTGTGCGCCGAGCTATCCTCGTGCTCTGGGACCCTATCGTGGAGCTTTTCCCACTTTTTTGGCCTGAATATCCTTCTGCAACAAAACTGGATTTGTTATTTTCAGGCAGGGTGCTGTAGATTTTACACGGTATGCAGAATAAGGCCTGTTTTACTCCACTCCAAATTAGTCAGTCTCTGGAGACAAGTTCCCCATTTCCTAGTTTTTCTTGAAAATACTCACTGGTAACGAAGCACCCACTGAGTCTTCAGGGAAACTTTCCGGCAACGGTGCATGCTCTTTTCTCATGTCAACATACACATCAGAAGTCGGATCACCAACCAACATCACAACACAGATTCATTTGTTCATTTAGGCTTACATGTAATAATAGAGGGAGGGGGAAACTGCTGTGGTCTTTATCACTAGAGGGACATTTCACACTTACATACTCAACTGAAGCAGCGTTGTCCGACACTTCCAATGTTTCGGATCTTAGAGCACTTTCAATGTTCACTTCCAATGTGCTCGGAGAACTGCTACGCTGATGACAGATGACGAAGCTGGTTCGTTGATACCGGCAGAGTCAGTTGGCTTTAAAGGCTCGGTTCTTCTACGGTTAAGTAAAACCAATAAATTCTAACCAAAATAGGATCATTGTGCCCTCTTGCAGCATATCGACCCATCTAGGGTCTGAGAACAATAGTTTAACCTGGGTAAACACGTTGCCATCAGCCCAGGTACTGACGAAACGAGAATCATAGCCGTAGATGTGGGTATTATACCAAGATACAAAAATAATGGTATATAATACGTAAGAAGTAAAATTTGTAATGTTATCTACAATACAAATAAAATAAATAACATATAATCACATAATAATTCATATCAAGGTAGATTTTACTATTATAATATATTTACCTACTAAAAATATGATTTTCCAAACGTATTAGGTACCTATGCCACTGTAATACGGGAGATTCGATAATTCTGACAGGTTTATTACTCCGCGGAAATAGTATACTGAGTACAGTAACTATATGCGTTTGGTTTCACATTACACAAACACAAACACTTATACTAAAAAAATTATTTACAAAAATAATAACACAATTTTATGTAGCAACGCTTTCCTTTACAAAATGTTAAAAAAATTCAAAGATCCGTATCCCGATTCAAACAACTTGGAACTGAAGTACTCAAACTGATGGGAAGAAGAGAATGCCCCTCTATTATTTGTTTATTGCATCTACTCATTGACCGACGGAATGTTGTGAAGTAATAAAAACAAGGATTTGCAGAGGGTGAACTCTCGGGTGGTTTCTTTGATCCCAATGGCCATAAAACAATCAAGATGTCACTGCGGGCGCCGCCGTCTGTTTGAAGTAAATTTGAATTTGACTACTGTTTCGCAGCCAATGCGTGGGACTCGGCCCAACATCGGACCCAAGCCCGTAAAGGAGCATCGTAGGTTTCGTAGGGGCCCAGTTTAACAATCTTTGTCCCTCCCGCCGGCCCTAAATGACAGCTTGGACGTCATCAGTGTTACCACCGTTCGAAATCAAAATTGTTCTATTTCTATAAAAGAACTCAAATTTCTATAAAAGAACTCATTTGGGTGCTTTTATAGCTCTGTAAGCGACCTAAAATACAAAAATTATATTTTTATTAAGAGTCAAGATAAAAGACAAAATCAAAAACAATTAAAGCCGACAATTTTAATTAATTAACTCAGAAAATATTCTTTAAACAACGAAGATTTAGAGAATAGTTTCTAATAATTAAACAGGCACATACCGATAGAAAAGCAAAAAAAAACAGAACAAAGAATTTAATCAAGCGTTAGGGCACCTGTTACACTAAGGAGGCCTTTTTATCCGACGTTCTCACGTTACGATTTCAAATACCTACATGATGTGTCTATCGTAGTTCATTTCATAACACAGACGATTTAAACAGACATATTAACTGTATAGTCTTAATCCCTTGGCGAATAAAAACTATAGAACAGGTAGATTTAAAAAAATATTTATTTTTTTATAAATAGTGAGAATGGTCCTATTCTATAAAATTATACAATACACAGCAGGTAAAAAAACATCAAGTACTTTTAAGACGATCTATAGGCGAAGGTGATCTATCTATAAATTCAATATTTTGTAATTTATTTTGTATATTACGTGTTGCACTACCATTAGGTTTATTATTTTCAATACTTGTAGCATTTTCATTAAAATGAGTTTGACTAATTAATTGACTAGTTTCATTCAATCCGAATACATTCGTACCGTCTACGGTGGCGTTAGAACATTTATTTAATATTAACGTATTACAGTTCTCTAAGACATTCGAATCACAGCTTCTAACATGCATCTGCAGATCAACGTCCCGCTTTTGTGGACAACTACTGCACGTCTGTTTTAACTCGTCTGAAGAATCCCTTGAACCAAATGGATCAGAAGCTTCCATCGCTTGCTGAAGCTCCTTTTCCCACGCAAGCTCCTTTTCGCTCTTTTTCGCGTTTTGCCAATTCTTGATATCGATTGTAAATTTTGAACTCTGGTATGATGGTTTTATTGAGTTCCATTGGGGAGTCAGTTTCCTACGAATAAAAAAAATAATTTGTTGTTTAGGTTTTCTACAAAAAACATACAACTTCTAAGCTTGCTGGTTGATTTTCTCTAATTGATCTTTGTTTAGCTAACCTTTTCTTCTTTTTGTGTAACGGTTTTGTTTCGATGATCATTTCTTCCAATTCAAACGTTGGATCGCAGTTTAAATGATCTTTCTAAAAGCATAGTTTAAAATATTATATTTAAAGCAACGTTGGATGTGACTCACTGAGGTGCAAAGTACGGTTTATATTTTCTTTGAAAAACTAAATCCATATCATAGTGAGCTAAGCCCTTAATTTTTTTTAGTTCCTGTACAGTCGAAACGCGTTCACCTGGACTGATAGACAGAAGCTACAAAAAAAGGTTAATTACTATTATTTACACACCACGAGCAAACCTTGGAAAGCAAATCCACTATATCGTCTTTCCAACCAGAAGGATAATTGACGCCACACTGAAACAGTAATCTGACTTCTTGTAAGCTCGTGTTTGAATGTATGTCAAAAGGTCGTCGTCCTCTCATCATTTCATAAGCAACAATTCCTACAATTTAAGACAGTGTTAATTCCAAGCCGATATTTAATATCTCTTACCTAAAGACCACCAGTCAACAGCGTAAGAATAACCGACGCACAAATCGACGGCACAATCAAATACTTCTGGAGCGATGTATGGCTTTGTTCCTGACATGGATGTAGCCAACTGTCCATCTTTAATTACGGCCGCTATATTGAAGTCCGTCAGATGCATGTGACCTACAAACAATTAAAACTAAATTGATTAACACATTTAAAAAAAATTATAATACAGAATGTTGTAGACTTTAAATACATAGAGGTATTTTATGCAATCCAAGTACAGTATAAAAGTGAAAGAGTTAGACTGTGTCACAACTTCCACTTCAAGGTTGCAAACGAAAGTGAAGAGCGAAATCAATAACATTTATTTTTAAATCAGATGATGACGCAAATGTCAACCATAGTAGAATTGTTAAAGACACAAGAAAGATGAGATTTTCATGTTACGCAAAAGGAAAGTGAAAGATGCAGATAAACAACCCCGAAATGAACATACAGGATTCCACTATTATCGGGTAAAACGGATAATGTTGTAGACATCATCACCTGGTTAAAAATGGTGGAGGATATATGATTGCTGTATCAGGTTAGTGAAATTAAACTACTAATAGCTTGATGATATGAAGAAAATATAGTCGTGCTGGTATGGGAAAGAGTAAGATAATTCTCCACAATGAGAGACACTTTTTAATATGAACTGAAATGATATAAGCACATATGAGGCTTCCATCCTTATTAACAGTGACGAAACTTTTAGTTTTGGAAATTGAAAATTCGGATAAAAAGGAAAAATAAGATAGAGAAGTGTGGCCAAAATGACTATAATGAAAAAATGAATGTCGTATGACTAAGATTCATCAAGAAATTGCAAGCAAAGAGCCTCAAGTATATATATTGCAAAGAAATTAAAACAACTAGCATGGATTAGTGAACAGAAGCTCTTAACGTTTCACAAAAATTGAAGTGCAGAAAATGATCATAAGTTGAAAAACCATATTAACCGACACTGATTGTAGAGCCAGTTTAGTCACAGAATTTTACATTAAGATATTTCTGAAATGAGTCAATACATGTGATTGATTGGTTTGAATAGTGTACCTACAGTCAACTTGGGAAGGTACTGCAGACCATATTGATAGTCATGAATGGAGAGTGAATGCAATTGTTGTACCAGATATTGCTATAACTGTAGATGTGATTCAAAGCAGATCATTTTCAGATTAAATTGAGTGGATTAGAGGTGATTGCATCTCGACGACAAAAGGACAGCAGAACAAATTATTAAATTAAGATTCTTTAAACAAAAATAGAAGCAAAAATGAACAACATGCTACCAGAACATGTAGAACAAAAACAACAAGTGCTATTTGCATACAAAGAATACAACAAGTGAAATGTGTTCCTAAAGTCAAATCAAAAATCTATACAGGGTGATTCATGATCGACGCCACGGAGTATTAAGGAACAAAATATGTTTTTTAACTTCTATTACAGTTGTATTAGTAAGTCAATTAGGACTATATTTTAGAAACATTTTTAAATACTTTCTCTCTAATACATAACATGTTGTTATTATTTTTGCGCTATAACCTAGAACTCGTCGAGATCTGTATACATGCCAAATCTTGTACTTCTATGACTTGTAGATTCTGAGCCTTCGTGACATTTACATAAAACTCACTTTTATAGATTGTAGAAACTACAGAAACTCTAACGGTACTGTGTGATAAACAAAATACGTGCGGCAAAAGGTTGACTATCCATCATCTAAGTGTTAAAGTAACCAACAATACACAAATCGTTTTTGTCTGGATCTTTCACTGGATGTTTCACTAAGTTCCAAATGTTGAGTTATCAGAAAAGGAATTTCCCCTTAGGCGATTGGTAGCATATTATCATAATGTAATTAGAAAGAAACGTAAATAATGTTGAAATGAGCGTTATGTTAAAATCGATACTTGGTGACAAAAAGAAATAAACGGGAAATGCATTAATTTATTCAAACAATTATTTCTTAAAGTGGGCAAGTTATCATCACACAGCGGTTACGCAAAAGTCGCGTGTTCTGGTGCGATACAAATTAGAATAGACATAATTAAAAAAAGAAAATAACAATAACAAACAATTTAAAATTACATTCCGAACAGAATTAAAAAAAAAATAACAATAACAAACAGTTTCATTTATAAAAAAGAGGAAATTTACTTTATCACCACTTTTCTATTCAGTACTTCCGTTGTACTACCAATACTACCTCTCTGAAAACGCAATCTTTTCCGTGCAGAGTGCACATTTAATCTGACCCTGATCGTTGATTGAAATATTGGTATATTTCAATCAACGCCCTGATGTTACATACCGATGCAAGCTCGACTTGCTATAGAGTCATTTAATTGCGGCAGCATAAGGAAGACTTTTGTCCTGTATTGCTAGCTATCTTGAAAGCATTTGAAAAGTTTAAAATCTATTTGTTGAGAAGATATTTGTTTTTCATTTCATCCTACTAGAACCTACAAAAAAAACAAACGCGGCTGCAGTACTAAAATTTCTTTCTGTCAGTACAGTTGTGTAAACACCACAAGCCAACAGGCAAATAGACCGATACAATAGTGTGATTTTATCAATAATCATGATAGAGTCACCTACTATGGAAGAATGGGACCAAAATTTGTGGAAAGTGCAATTAATCTTTAAAAATCATATTGGTTATAATCCAATATTAGCACTAAGCGAACTAGACGAGTTATTTGATGAGGAAGTTGCAGAAGCAAAATTTAGTATTCAGAGAAAAGAAAACGGAAATATGTCGCTGGTAATATAGTGACGGGCCAGAAGAAGATAAAAGAGGAACATGACCGAAACAAAAAAAACGCCAAAGTTTGAAACAGGACATTTAGTTGCAATGATAGACATGTTATTACCCACTTTCCAAGCCATCCACGCCATCAAAAACTTATCAGGGGAAGTATTGTGTTGTAAGTGTTTAAGCTTTTTGCTTCAAGGTTTAGGAAAATCACCAAAAACATGCCAATCCTGACCCACCTTAATATTCATATGTAGTAATACTGATTAAATATGTAAATATTATAGAAGGTAAATAAGAACGTAAGTAAAATATACAGTGAAATATGTGTCTTAACAACATCTGGTGTATAAAGAACACGTAAAATAGTATAAGGAACTAAAAACAAACTCATATTCCAGTAGCTACTGAGGACGACTGCCTCTTTAAGAAAGGTTGAATGTAAAAACAAACACACTGTTTCTGGTAGAGGCGACGTTTCGCACTGATGTGGGTGCTTCTTCTAGGCCAGTACCAGATTAAATGGGTGTTGTAATGAAAGGTATAGATTTAAAACACATTATTTTGTTGTAATTGGGTTTTACACTCATTACAATTACAACAAAATAATGTGTTTTAAACCTATATCTTTCATTACAACATCCATTTAATCTGACACTGGCCTAGAAGAAGCACCCACATCAAGGTGCAAAACGTGGCCTCCACCAGAAACAGTGTGTTTGTTCTTTTACATTCAACCTTCCTTAAAGAGACCCAATCGTCCTCTGTAGGGTCCTGCAATACTATTTTGTAAATTTTACGAAAGGAAAAATCTTTCAAATATAACTAAGAAATGCCAACAGTTCACTGTAAGAGCAATGACAATCAATTGCCTGTTTCGGTGAACTGTTGGCATTACTTAGTTCTAAATAACTTAAAATATAACACCACAGCCATTCCATAAGACATATAATGGACCGGTGCAAGCGCCAGTCACGACAATGACGAAAAAATAGTAGAATAAAGAAATAGCAAACAAAATAATAGAAAACAGATAATCAAGACGAGGAATACATCTTAGAAGAACTCAAAAAACTTTTTTTTTCTAAATAACCCATTGATCTGCTATCTTTGGCAGACAAAATGTTAGAAACCACCTAGACAACTAAATCGAACTTTAACACATCTACAGATGTGAGCACTTAAATCTATAGATGTGTTAAAGTTCGATTTTAATTATCCAAGGTAGTTTCTAACATTTGGTCTGCCAAAGATAGCAGATCAATGGGTTATTTAGAAAAAATAAAGTTTTTGAGTTCTTCTAAGATAGTGAACATAAAGCACTTAAATAGCACTTAATTTTTTGACCAATTTAGGCAATTTAATCAAACTCTAAAACTATTTTTAGATAATTGGTCTGCTAACTTTTTTAAGGTAGCAGTTCATTGAATATCTCCAGAACTACTGTAGCAATGAAATCGTAATTAAGGTACTTAATTAGCAATTAATGAGCACTTAATTTCTAATGTACAAAGTTATTGATCTGCCTCAACTGATCTGCTAACTTTAAAGACGTATGGAAAACTGCAAGAGTATAGTTCTGAATTTTTGTATGGATATGCTCGTTTCACCTGAAATAATTACAAATTTGTGCTTCCGGTTATACCTGAAGTAGACCATAACTTTGAAATCTACGCAAAATTCTAATGTCGTAGATAATGAAGAAAATGAAGCTACAATCTTGGGATACTTCATAGCGTATCCTAGAAACTCCTTAAATAATGGTCAAAGAGATTTAAGAATATCTAAGCTAAGCGTTCATTAGTACAAAATTTTAGGCAAGGTGACAATCAAAGACGAATTGATTTTTGTGAATTCATTTTACTTCAAACTCAAGAGGGCGAACATTTTTACAAAACTTGATTTGGACAGATGAGGCAAAATTTGAAAATTGAATTATACAAATCTCGTATTTCTCGTACTGGAGTTTTAATTGTTTTGCTGCAATTAAAAACGACGGTGTGCTAGTGGTACATTTTTATAATAAAAATTTAAATAGTGACCTTACTGATTTAAAATTTAAATAAAAGTTTAATTTTAAATGTTTGTTTATTGCAAGCGACAAATACCTCTAAATTTTAGAAAATTATTTCCAACCACTCAATCGTAATTGGGATTCAGCTATGGTACCAGCACAATAGCGCTCTAGCGTATGGTAGTGCGCTTATAAATAACTACTTACAAAATCAATTTGAGAACCGGTGGATTGCAAACAGTGGACCTCATCAATGGGGAGGCCATTCACCCGATTATTACTCCATTGGATTATTTTTTTGGGTCGCATAGAAGATATAGTGTATGCTTCGCCGCTCACAACAGAAGAAGAGAAAATAATTCAAAATGCAGTTCAAACTCTTTCTCCACAACAAATTCGAAATGCCACTCAGAACGGATTTATAAGGAAAATCCATACTTGTGTGGGAGTTTGGGGCAACCAGTTCGAACATTTATTTTAGATTAATTTTAATTTTTGTGTTGGTTTTCTTTTGTAATGTTCTGAAATTATTAGTTGTTTAATTATTATTGTAGTATATTTAGTTATTTCTAGCTTTTGTTTTTAGTTGTTTTCTTCAAATCAAAGCGAACTGATAATAAAATTTCAGAATTTTTCAAGTTTGTACAAAAACTATTGATGTGAGGTAAATTTAAGCGTAGAATTTAGGGGTAATGAAAAAATAGAAAGTTACCATTTAAAAAGATTAGGTTTTCGAATTTTTTAAACAGCAAAATTCGACACTATTTTGTGAGCACCTTGTACACAATTTTAATAAAGTTTTTAGGCGCTTGAGAAGCTATAAGTGTTTATTGTGCATATCCTAAAAATATTTCATCTGTTTAACTAGGGTTTTTAAAAAAAAATCTGATTCTGTCGAAAATATCGAAAAACTGAAATAATTAAAAATGACGCATTTGAAACATATGATGTATCATACAAAGTGATATTAGAATTTTGCGTAGATTTCAAAACTTTAATAAAAATTACAACATTCTATTTAAAATAACAAAGTTATGGTCTACTTCCGGTACAACTGAAAAACGCTGAAGCGAGCATATCAGAAAACTGCTCCATACAAACTTTTAGAACTCTAGTCCTAGTAGTTTTGCATATACAGATCGAGTCAGTTCGTCGTAAAACACCCTGTATTGCCTAATAATGACTCAAAGGTAGTATCAAAATATCTGATTAAAAAATATTTCGCGTTTAATAGAGCACCTCAAAGTACTTTTTAATTTCAGTAATTTTCTACAGGGTGTTTAAAAAATACGTCTTATTTCGTCGTATTTATCACGTTGCCTATGGAAATAACAAAACAAAATTTGTTCGTTTCTGTCAGTCTAGTTGCCGCATTTGTTGTAACCATTGTGTGGCAGCTATTGTTAGTGTTATTGTTGCTATTGAAGTCGTTGTTGCTGTTGCTCATTGTTGAAATTTTCAAATATGCCGGAATATACCAACGCAGAAATGGCAGACATGAATTTCATGTATGACAAGGCCGATGGAAATGCTTATGAGGCACGTCACCTTTATGCCGAATTATTCCCAAACCGGGCACTTCCGTGTGCCAAACTTTTTACACATTTACATCAACGTTTATCCAAAGTTGGATTGTTTAAATCAAGGAACGGTGATAGTGGTCGGCTTAGATCAGTTTCTACTCCCGAGGCAGAACTTAACTTTTTAAGAAGAATTGAAAAAAATCCCGGTACTAGTACTAGAAAACTCTGTTTGGGCCGACGAAAACCCGCAAGCCATTGTTGAATCGAATCATTAACACCGATTCTCAATCAACGTTTGGCTTGGTGTGTAGGGAGACCATCTGATAGGACCTTGTTTCCTGCCTAACTGTTTGACTAGTCAATTGTACCTTGACCTTTTGTGGAATACCTTGCCACTGCTGTTAGAAGATGTACCCCTCAACCACAGAATTAATATGTGGTGATGGAGCTCCTGCGCGTTATGCAGTCTTGGTCAGAAATTACCTAAACGAAAATTACAATAGCAGGTGGATAGGGCGAGGAGGTCCAATTGTATGGCCACCTAGATCTCCCGACCTCACTCCGCTCGACTTTTGCATTTGAGGGTATTTAATGACATTAGTTTATTCATGTCCTGTCAATAATTTAGATGAGTTGCGAGAACGAATTGAACATGCCTGCCAGACTGTTCGTACAAATCCGGGACTCTTTGAGAGAGTGCGGCGTTCACTTTACGGAGATGCGAAGTGTGTATACAAATAGAAGGAGAACATGTTGAACATCTTCTTTAAGAACCATTTGTAATTAAAATGTTGTATTTATACCAATATTTGTTCCATTGAAAACCTCGTTGAAATAAATATGACCTTCGGTTTACCCACTTCCTTAGCTGACTTGATAAATACGGCGAATCACTTCTACTGATCGTAAATTATTTTAACTTCAAAAACAGGTTGTATCTTGGAAACTTTTGGACTTATGTTTATTTTGACTTTTTTGTTTGTTTGTACTGATGAGTATTTAATAATTAATATAAAGAAATAAAATTTGACTGGTTTAAAAAAGGTCATCAGAGAAAACGTACAAGGTATTTAACTAAACATTGGTTATAAAAAATCAAATTAATAAAAAATTTTTAGTTAGTTGTTGATGCTAACAGCGTCCGATTGCTCAGCCATGTTCAAAATATTTATTTATTAAATTTTGTTCCATCTTGGGTTATTTTTACCCTAGGTGTTACGTTTTCTTATTATTATGGTGTTCTGTCTAAAGATGATTAATTTGTGTTTTATATAACCAATGTTTTGTTAAATACCTTAAACGTTTTTTTCTGAGGATGACCTATTTTTATTTAAAGGTCGAAACTAGTCAAATTTTATTTGATTATATTAATTATTAAATGCAAGTATTGACCAGACTTAAAGCCCTTTAAGTTTTATTTTATTGTTAATACTTTACCAATACATTAATACAGTGGCGGCTTGTCCATAAGGTCAATTGGTCAATGACCTCCTAAAAATTTTGACAATATATAAAAATATTAATTATTACGTGTTTTATTAAAATAGGTAATTTAGTCGCAAAAGTCGCAAGTGGCAAGTATTATTAACTTAAAATTTATCGGCCGTCGTTCGTAATTCATCCTCCTTAACCTTGGGCTGGCAGTGCGAATTGTCCTCATTGAATTAGATCTACCCGGAAAAACTCGAAAACGTGCAGCGCCCGAATAAACGCGAACATCCGAAGCAATAATCAACTTTGGGTCATAAGCCGACTTCGAATAAGGTGTACATCTACGCTCGATTTTTGATTCGATTTTCGCGTGTTTTAAATCAATTTTAAAATTTATATTGATATTTTTTACTGTTGTTGTGTTGTTTTGTGAAAATACTATTTTTGGTTCGCGTGTGCATGCGCTATTATAGAAAATGTCGGTAGTGCAGAAAATTAAACAACTAAAAAGTGCTAACAAACTTAATTTTACAAAATTAGTTGAGTTCAAGGCAAACGGTCGTCCTTTGCCAGAACTCAGTTTACGACAAACTAGCAAAGACAAAAATAAAGATGAAAGGTAAATATTTCCTCCTTTAAATGATCAACTAATTGGATTGTTCTTCGTTGAGGAGGGGCACCAAAAAACCATTAAGACGTTTTTTCAGGCAACGTTTAGTGCAGCCGAATGTGCACTTCTTCAGGCCTCTGTTTATTAAAAAGAAAGAATATATTTAACGGTAAGTTATATACATAAACATCATATCCTTAATATATTAATCTAAATTATAGGTGATTGACTCGACAACTTACTTAAAACAAATAAATGGTCCGCCACTTGAATAAGTGTAAAAAAACACATAGATGTTAAACAAACACAAAATAAATTAACAATTAAATGTAAATAAATATCTCTAATAAAACACACACTCTATACGTAGAAACGAACAAACATGTATGACTAGATAACAATATGATAATGGGAATTCCTTCTTCTATTTTATTTTAGTGATTATATTTCTATAAATATTGCTTAAATTTTGAGTGTCCGTGTTATAATTAATGTTGTTATTGTGTTTGATGATGTATATCATTTCAGCTATTAGACGTTTTTTATAATTCTTTTCTACATTTAAAATCGTAGGATTATCAAAATTAAAATTATGACCCATCTCAATATGATGTACGGCTAACGCAGAGTCTGGTTTTTTGTTTTTGCAATCGTACTTATGATTTTTAATCCTATTACGTGTTTTTTGTTTGGTTTGGCCAACATAGCATTTATAGTCATACATGTTTGTTCGTTTCTACGTATAGAGTGTGTGTTTTATTAGTGATATTTATTTACATTTAATTGTTAATTTATTTTGTGTTTGTTTAATATCGATGTCTTTTTTACACTAATTCAAGTGGCGCACCATTTATTTGTTTTAAGTAAGTAGTCGAGTCAATCACCTATAATTTAGATTAATATATTAAGGATATGATGTTTATGTATATAACTTACCGTTAAATGTATTCTTTCTTTTTAATAAACAGAGGCCTGAAGAAGCGCACATTCGGCTGCACGAAACGTTACCTGAAAAAAAGTCTTAATGGTTTTTGGTGCCCCTCCTCAACAAAGAACAATCCAATTAGTTAAAAATAAAGATGTTCATCGAAACTTTCGCAAGGTAATGTACGATTTAGCTGACTGGATATGTGGTTGTGAAGTATCAAACGTATTTTACTGTTTTGTTTGTTTATTATTTTCTTAAGACTCGTCAGACTCGCTATGGTGCAAATCCGGTGTAAGCGATTTAAAACATTTAAAAGAGAAAATAGAATAACATGCTTCGTCTGCAGAACACATGAAATGCTCGGTAAATTTTGCAACCGTAGGAAATGTTGATATTCGTACACAGCTAGACAATGCTTATAGAAAATCCCTTAGAAATTTTAATGAAAATGTTTCGAAAAATCGCTATATTTTGAACAAAATTGTAGATTGTATAAAATTTTGCGGTGCATTTGAGTTGGCACTACGTGGCCATGATGAAAGGGCTTTATCTGATAATCCAGGAGGTTTTAGAGGACTTATTGATTTTGTAGTCGAGTTGGATCCGATTTTTAAGGAGCATATGGAGAAGGCAACCGTTTTTAAAGGAACATCCAAATCGATTCAGAACGATCTACTCGACTCGATGCTGGCTGTTGTTCAAGAACAAATAAAGCAAGAAATTAAATTAGCTAAGTATGTTGCTGTGCAAGTGGACGAAACTACCGACAGTTCTACTAAAACCCAAGTGGTTTTTATAATTTGTTATATTTTGTCTGGCGTTGTACACGAACGGTTTGTAAAATTTGTAAATCCTTTAGGAACCACAGCTTCACACCTTACAGATGTAATTCTTCATGAATTAGAAAATCTTGACATTCATAAATTTCCAGAAAAATTAATTGGGCAAACTTACGATGGGGCGTCGACAATGAGCGGGAAATTAGGAGGCGTACAAAAAAAATTAAAGAACATTACCCTGCCGCGAATTTTATACATTGTTATGCCCACCAATTCAACTTAATTTTACAAAAAGCAGCAGGTAAAGATAAAAATGTTAAAGTTTTCTTTGCAAATTTACATGGTTTCTCAACATTCTTTAGTCGATCCCCAAAACGCACAGCGGTTCTGGATGAGTTTATAAAAGCTCGCTTACCTAGAGCAGCTCCACGAGGTGGTATTTTAATGTACGGTGTGTGGAAACTGTGTTTGTTTATAGTGCAGACATTCTGTTGTGTTTAGAAAAATAATCGAAATAGAAGAAGATTCAAAGACGATTAATCAAGCGATTGGTTTAAAAGGCTTTTACCAAATGAAGATTTTATATTTTGGTTGAACTTCTTCCTTCTTGTAATGCCCCATTGTGACATACTTTTTAATGAACTTCAAAAACGTAGTATAGACATTTTATCTGTAAAAGATTATATCGACTCCTTTAAAAGTTCAATCCAAGCAGTTCGCGATAAAATTTTAAATGACCTATCCTCGGAGATGCCTACAATTTCGTCAAATACTACTAAGCGATCACGTAAAAATGAAGATTCTAAGCGTCGAGTGGCTTTGGAAGTTTGCGACATAATCATTTCTGAAATGCACCATTGGTTTAGTTTCAGTAATCATTTAGTGATCAGCCAACTGTATTATAGTGATCAGTTTGAAAATTACAAAAACAATTTTCCAGATAATATTTTAAATTTGGTTAAGAAAGACTATCCTTCTATAAATTTCTTAAAACTAAAAACTGGAGCTGTTTATGATCGTCCTGATTTCCGCGGTAGTTCTGGGGCTGTTCCACTACTTCAACTTTTACAAATAATAACTTGAGTGAAACGTTTTCTGAAACTGTCAATTTATTACCTTTACTGTGCACACTGCCAATGATAACTGTTGAAAGTGAGCGTTGTTTTTCGACCTTAAATAGAATAAAGACCTTCTTACGCAACACCATGGGGCAAGACAGATTATCCGCTTTAGCGATGTTGAGTATCGAGAAGTCATTTGTAAAAGGAATATGCGATTTTAACGAACGTGTTATTCAACACTTTTCCACTGCTAAAGAACGAAGAATGGACCTCGAGTTTAAGACCATTTAAAGCGGAATTTAAAGGTAAAATATTTATATTTTTTAAGTATGCCTATTTTTTAAATTAATTTTGACCTCCCAGTATGATTGACCACGAGCCGCCACTGACATTAAATATGGATCCTGTGTTCTTCAAGAATATGAAATTAAAACTTGTTCTCCAAAAGATTAAAAATGCAACGTTATATATAGTTAAAATTTTTTTGCAAGCTTCGAAATATACAAAATTACGAAAATGTTGAGCCGACAATGAACTTGTTTCAAACATATCTTAAATTTCACCTCAATGTACTTACTTTATGCTGTATTTGCTATTAATCATACTAGTTAGGTACTACAATAGTGCTTACCTTCCTCATCAAGAAGTATATTGTCAGGTTTTATATCCCTGAAAACAAAAAGAGATAATCAATACACAGAAACATCGCTAAAAGACAAATGATAAACTTACACCACGTTCAAAGTACTAATTCTAAAATCTTTTAAAAATACTCTGGCAAATAAAAATTATTGCAATAGAGTTTAATTGAATTAGTGCCGCGTTAAAGGAAAATTCAATTATGCAAATCCAGTTTGAAAAAATTCTTCGAATGCTTTGTTAATAAGAGAAATTCATTTTATTCATGCCTATAGGTAAATCAAATTTTCTTCCAACACTTTTGATTTATCTCAATTCTGGCACCTAAATGTCTTATTTAAATACAAGCTAACGCTTGCTCTTTTACGAACTTTTGTTGATTTAAAAACATTATATAACGAAATGTTCTAGACATGTGTAACTGCAGTCACTGATTTATAGCATGACGGGAAATAATTTGGAGGAATAAAACTCGGAATCATTAATTAAATTAGTTTTTAAAATAAATTGACTTAATTATTACCGAAATGCATCAACTAATCGGAGATCTCATTGAACCCTAGAATAATTATCTCATTAAGGATTAAGTTAAATTCGATCAAACAAATTAATCAATGGTCAATTATCCCGGAAAAGCAAACCACAAAATTCGAATAATCTGAGAACAATTGCCTCAATAAATGATTAAATTGACGCTTTATACTAAAATTGGTGGAGGATTAAGCATCCTTCTACCGACGCTTTTTTTAAATGTCACGTAATCTATTGTGCTTCAGTAGTTACATCAATGCTAAATTGAAATTATCTGTTTAGCGTTTGTGTTCAATTCTACATAAACCGATAAGCACCTCTCGAAGCAACATTTACTTTTCGTAAAGATTTTTGCTGTTAAAGAAACAGTTCTCAACAAACAGCTTGCTAACATTTAACAATGATTCATAGTTTTTTTCTTAATTGTTTTGTAGTTAAGTGTATCAACTAATACCATCAAAAACTAATACTGTATGAAGTATAGTAGCATTTTAAGGACAAGTCTTCTTCTTCTTTAAATTTCTTTCAAATTAGGCGGGTAGATTTTGGCAGCCATATTGTTTTTGGTTGTATCTGTCTAACCTGTTGTGTATTATTCAGTCTTTTTCTACTTCTATGTAAGTTTGTAGCTTGTTTTAGTCCAGCACATTTTTCCATCTTTTTAGAGTTCTCGTACTTTCTTCAGTATTCTAGTGTCGTTCATCTTTGATAGTGGTTATTCAATTTAGATATTCTTTTCTGTATTCACTCTTTTGTATTTCACAACTACGTCAAATGTCCTCGTTTCGTATATGATCTCCTTTGGTTACGCCCATTATTTTCCGCAGCATTTTCATCTCAGTAGTCTCAAATATTTCTTTGGTTTTTGCTGTATCTGAACTTGTTTCAGTCAGTATACGTCATGATTGGTCTTTATTGATTTAGATATCCTGTGTATTGTGCCATATAGTATTATTTAAGCATGCCGATGCTGATTTTTCTGCTTGGTGTTTTACCTCTCTTGTCAACACTTCAGTGCTTGTGATCTTAATTCCTAAGTACTTACTGAATTGACATCACCTGCTCTACCATACTCATATCTATTTCTAATTTGCAGCGTAATAGTTCTTTAATGATTTTTAATGTTTTTGCCTTTTTGTCTGATACTTGTAGTCCGAAGTTTTCACTAGATTTAGTGAACTAAAATAACTGACGTAATCTTTTTGTTATGGTAACATATTAATCGGATTTCTTGATCTCCCATTTTATACATCACGGAGGCATCTCTGTAGTGTTGTTTTATTATTTCGTTCATCACTATGTTGTGAATTTCCATGTCTGATTCTTCAATAACCTCGATTTTTTCTAGTATCATCCTTGTATGAGCTTTAGTTGTGTATAGTGCACTGCACGTGATTTTTTGTCTAAAGTATTGATTACGTTACGTAGTTCTAGGTGGTTCTTCACAGTCGACTTTCCAACATTCGGTGGAAGAAAACCCGATGCAATTATTTCCTCGCAGTATACAAGAACTCGGCGTTTGCGGGCTTAGGCATATGATCTAACTGACTGACTATAAGCAACAAAGTTTGTTCATTGATTAAGTCTTGAAGCTTGGAAGAGGACCTCAATTTCAGAGAAAAATAATTTTTAGCGACGAAGTGCATTTTGGATGAACGACTATTTTACCAAGCAAAATTGTCGGATATGAGAAAACGTTAACTCACACGAGGATCACTAGGTAGCAATGCACGCTGGTGCATTTTAGTGTGTACAGCATTGTCTGGCAGCTCCATAGTGATGGTGCTGTGTGCCAGATAGTTATGTATTGTCTTAAGTATTAGTAGATGGATTTTAGATTTTGATGTTTATTCTGCATTGTCAGACTATTCTGTTAAAAACATTTTTAACGTCGACGTAATAAGCAGCAATAAGTCTTTTCATATACGTTGTCTAAGTTGTTTAAAGCAGATGGACCAACTACTTTGCTTTGTCGTCTTTACAAATCCAAAGAAATTTGAGCAAGATAGTGTTAAGAACATTCTTGATGAAATGAAGCCTTGTTCTAGCTATGATCTTTAGTCTCTCTGAAAACACAACAACTAGTCCAGGGCTTTCCGGAGTTCCAAGAAATGCACTGAATTTGTAATTTAAGATATAAGGAGTTGGAAAGAGTTGTATAATTATTATAGCATGACCGATTATTTTGTAGGTTTTCCCCACACATAATTATCTAGGTCCGCTCAGAGATCTCTCAAGTTCTGTTGTTTAGCGTATTGTGTCTTCAGCTTTTGTAAGTCGAAACCGTTTTTAAACTGCTGGCGTTTGTAGCACTGAAACTGCCGTAAACCGCTTCAACTTCCAACGCCAACAAGTAAATCATTTGACAATCACTTCTGATGAAGCATAGAACTTTTAAAGAGTGTATGCACTAGAAACCATACCAAACCACAAAGTTTGTCCACTTCTGTGAAAAGCAGTTTTCGACCTTTAGGTTGTGTGTCATAAAGAACTCGTCTACGACCTCATCTCTTTTGATTACTTTTTCTAGATCGACACATCTCTTTGGTAGGTTGCTATCATTAGATCAAGAGATTTGTGACAGGGATAGATACCCCAAGTACTATATTAAGTTGTTGTGAATGATATGATTGTGTTTTTGCCAGTTTCAGAACACATTAATAGGTCTACTTTGGCTTCTTTGGCATTGTGAATAGTATGGTAAAAATTCTGACGATTATTGTTCAGATTAATCTGTTTTATTTTTAAAGCCACATTTGATTATATGTAGAGTCTCCTGTACGATGGAAACCTCGTAGTTAAAGCAAAATGCCTTGTTTCTCCACAACTGACACAAAATTGCTCGTTTGTGCACTCCGCATATTTATGTCCCTCTTGATTGCATATCTGATGCAGGTTCTGGGCATTTAACAGATGTGTGATGCACATTCCAAATGATGGGACTATTATTCTTTTGTCGACCCTACAAATAGATAGGCCTTATCTGGAAGCGGACAATTTCGAGTATTTACCTTCCAATTTTCGCGCCGGTCTTAATTGTCGATGCCATATGGTATATCGTGCACCTGCACATTGTGTCGATATGCTGATGATGACCTGGGTTCTCAGTTAGTTCTCCACCGCTGCCATTGTTGGCAACTAATCTATGCCGGTAATATGGATTATCATAGTTTCTGCATAAGCTCTGCCTACATTTTTATGATTATTGGTGGTTCGTTCTTTGTTTGTTTAGCAATGTTTTTGTCTTCTGTTAATGTAATCTCGGTATGTATGTTTCTTAAGTCAGTATTTAGTAATTTACGCATTATTGAGGTTAAGTATTGAAACAGTCCATTGGAATTGAGCTGTTTGTCAAGTGTTGAACGGAATATAAACAGAGGGAGTTATGTGGCGGTTTAACATCAAAAATTTTAACACTCATTTTGTCACTTTTTTCCGACAAATTAGAGTTACATTTATAATAAAGCAAAAAAAATCTGCCAGCCGATCGTCCGTCTACGTTTAAACAAGCAAACTACTGGTCCGACTTTTTATAAAATTTATGAAATAGATATTATTAATAATAGAGCAAGTCTAATTAAATTTTGGCAAAATCTATCTTGCTGACAGGGCCGTTAACTACATAGATTTTCCCATGCTTTTAATATTTTCAAACATTTTACACATTTTTTTCAAATAAAAGTTATTTGCGATCTCATTATACAGAACTGTTGTTTACACTACTTTTTGATCTGATAGGAAATTACTGGAGTATAACAATCACGTGACACTGATTGTTTTAACAACATCTCCAAACAAAAACGTGGTCTTAAAAACCAGGTACTTGGACCCGTTGCTTATCAGTGCAATTTAACAGATAAAAACTTATTTTAGGTATGTTATAATTTTCCAAGCTATTGAGCTGCGGTCTATTGGAAATTCTTCCTCTTCTACCAGACCTTTCGTTTGCTGTTGGGGCAAACAAACTCAATGGCGTGCTCGTAGGTCTCGTTTCAAGCCTCTAACCAGGTGCCGTAGATTTACTTTTAATGCATTCCACCAAACAATAAAAACCTTGATAAACTTCTTAAATAAATTATCTAATAAAACAATCTTTTCTCACAATTAGCAATTGCGTTATAAGAAAAATTAGTTGAAATAAAAATTGTAGATAATAAAATTGTCTTTCATATCTATTGACTCGTCGGTGTCACCACAGCTTAAATGTGTAAATCAGTAATTTTAGTTAGTCAAAAAGTGAAAAAAAATGATTAGATTCTGAGTAAAAGATTTTGAATAATAATTCAAGCATTTTACAGTTTTATTATCTCATGTTATAGAGTTACATGTTTTAGGAAAAATGAAGGCAATAAAATCGTAACTTCTAAAAAAAAAATAAAAATTTATTCTTCTACTTTTATAGCTTTGAAATAGATATATTGACTTTATGTTAGGCTATTAGCACAGTTTGAACTTTTCACATTAATGTTTCTTATACTCTTTCTATAGGTCTTTTAGAGTGGAAATGCCAAAGTTCATTTGTCCAAGCGTTAACAATCATGGCAAATCTAGTGTACAAATTAGTTAATCTTTACATTAAAATTAAATTAAATTAAAATGCTAGAATGATAACAAGGTGTAATATCTACTATATTATCGCATGTGTTTCTTAAATTAAAGTATGTTTGTAATCAAAGAATTACCAATTTTTTACCGATTCTCAATAAATAAAAATTACTGCATAGTTTCTACTCTCTAATAGTAATATTAGATCTGAACATGTCCCAGAGATGCTATACAAAAATGAATGTGCGTTCTATTTCGTTTCCTACAAAAACTAAAAGTAAAATATCAATTTTAATTAAATAATTTTTTAAAACATAAAACTTAATATAATTAATTAATGTAGGATATTTCCTTGAACTTTAATTTTTCATTATTTTAATTATTACATGTGCATTAAAGGACAACACTATTATTATAATTATTATTATTATTATTACATTTTCACAGTAGTGAGATGATTTAATTTCTTGTATTTTATTTATTAGTACTTTTTTAATCCTACCTCACTGAACATATTTTTGAGAACTTTTCTAACTTTTTACGTTATTTTGAGCAATAACCGAATTTTTGGATGTTTTGGAAAAATATTAAAATTTTACTATTTTTTGGTTAATTTTCTTCTTGCTAAAAGCACAAATTGATGTCAAAATAAAATTTCGAATAAAGCTTTTAATAAAAAATATATACACATTAAATGCGAGCTTTTCTGGTCACATTGTAGAAGAATATTTATTAAATTTACTTTAAAACCTTCAAAAATGTATTCCTGTACTCATTGTAAATTTGGAACAGTGGGCTCACTAAAATGTATTTCTGTTGTGGTAGCATGAAACTTTGATTGAACACCTACGATAGATTTTTATCGACCACATCTTTGATACTATTATAGAAAAGCACAACTTCAATTATTCTTATTGTATTCATATCTAGCAAAATTGTTCCCAATAACTAATTGGTCTTTCTTTAGGAGTTAGAGATGATGACGTTCAGTTAACAATAATTTTCCTTAATCAATGCTGATGAGTCGACTGATGTGGTTTAATCTTTTATTGAGTCTGTCTAAGCTTATTATTAATTTAATAATTGTTACATGATATGTACACTCATGAAATTTAAAACTTGGACACCACAATTTCTGTAAACAAAAGTTTGCACATTGTGAAGCGGGCTTAACGGTATCATTTACAATTCTAACAGCAGATAGTCTCAGCAGGGGTTATCTTATAGAAGGACTGTAGAATGAATCATTACACTAAGCACGTTTTAGAAAATAGGTAATTTACGTTGCTTACTTAATTTTTTTCTTTAAAGAATATATTTGAAGGTATCGCTAATTAAACACCATAGCTCGATTAATTATCGAATCAAAATTTTGTTTAGGAAATGTTTACAAAATAAAATTAGAAATAATTTTGATTTAAAAACGTCTACAAGCAATAACTTTTAAATTAAATCAAAAACTAAACATGGTTATTTGGGTTGACTGATTATTACTTATTTTTAAATAAATCTAACCTACTAATTATTGTAAGTTATTAAAAAAATCATTAAACTCTCTATTCATAATATTTAGTCCTTACAAAATGTATATTTTATGACGTTTCATTTTTTCTGTAGTTAATATAAAAGTGAAAATAAAAACTAAGGCAATTCTTATTGTCAACGTATATATTTAGTTTTTTGACAAGAATTTATTACATAATTATAATTAAGATACCAAGTTATAGTTTAAAATTAAATTTTTTTAAATAAAGGTATTACTATATAAATAAATATAAGAAATCAATAATGGGTGTGACCTCCATTATTATTGATTCTTGGAGGCGTCTGCTCATTGACGCTATCAAGGTATCAATATAATTAATATTAATCGTTTCCCATGCGGTATCAATGGCTGCAATTAGTGCATTACGGTTTACTGGTATAAAATTTGGCCCTTGTTGTCTTCGGATAACAGCAAGTATTCGAGCCCAAACATTTTCGATAATGTTAAAATCTGGGCTTTTGCTGGCCAGGGTAACAGCTCCAAGTTATTTTCTCGTATCCAATTGCGCACAACCCGCGAAGTATGAATAGGGCGTTGTCCTTTAACAACAAAAATACATTATGAAAATGTTAATTCAACAGATCCCGAACTATTTTTTGGAGAAAGTATAGTGAAATAAGAATACTTACTTGTTGGAAAATATAATCTTCGTCTGGATAAAACACTTCGACTGAAGGTTTCATAATAGTTTCCAAAATATCTAAATACGCAGCAGAATCAAGACGTCCATCGATAGCCCAACAAACTCCTGGACCCCGCGCGCTAACCCAACCCCACACATTCACAGAAAAATAACCACTTCGTTTTTTAGGACATATGTGATTATTTTCGTAACGAGTTCCTTCCATTCTAAAAACTTTTAGTGGTCCATCGTTGCGGCTATTGAACGTTTTTCGTCGCTAAAAATCACTCGATTCCAAAATTCCAAAGGTTCGTTCACATATCGCCTTGCAAATTCCAGACGACGTCTCATATTTTCGTCACTGAGAACTTCTTTCGCAGCAGCATTATACTTCTTTATTCCCATCTCCTTTAATCTTTTTGTGCAGTTATACGGCATCCGGGAAAATGTGTATCTGCTATAGCCCTGGAGTATGTAGCAAATGGTTGTTCTGTTACGTAATGAAACAACTCGAGATCTTGAGCACGTGTAGATACTTTAGGTCTACCACTTCCGATGGCTCTTTCAAAGTGTGTTCAAGATTCCATTTTACTCGGTAATGCCCTACGGTGCTTTTGGTATATCTAACATACGTGAAATTTCACGCACGCTACGGCCCGCCGCTAATTCCGAAACAATCCGCGCTTTCAAATCAGCACCGAGATGAGGTGGCATTTTCACAACACTTGAAATTTTAAACTAAAATGGAATTTACATTTCTTACTTTATTTATTGGTTCACACTACCCTTCTCAAACAGTAGGTAATTGTTTATTTATTACATACTTCTAATGACCAATGTAACAACCCTTAGAGCAATATGACTCAAAGGAAGTAAATTAAACAAGCAAGGATATTCTATTGTTATTGAAACTTATTCATAAAGTAAAAGCCATTTCCTTATAATGCTAATGGACAGGATTTTCTTTTAAGTATTAAGATTACAATAGAGGACTTATAAACTTTCGAAAATATCTAATTATAAATATTTACACTGCAATTGCGCTTTTCCTTAATAATTTCTTAGCAATAACATACACGTTCTTGGTTTTAAGTTGTCATAAATTTGATATGATATAAATTTGTGTTTCTAATATTACATCACAAACTAATCTTTATTCGCCAAAAATTGTTGCTTAAGTTGTAAAGCTTCGTACACACCTGAACAACAAACCGAGCAACAAACATAACAACGAACCGAAAGTCAAACAGAACGACAAACGATCTTTTATGATTTCCACAATCCGAACAACAAACGGAACGTTTGTGCTGTTCCATAATTATTTTCAGTAGTTTTCAGTTCATATATATTTATTATTGAGAAGAGAAAATTGCGGAAAACAAGAAGATAGTGCCAACCAAATTTTTACGCACAAAGAAGAGTAAAAATTATAATTTACTTCGCTTTTTTTTATTTTGAAAATTTCCCGCCCAAATGATGCTAATAGGGACATCATTTTTTCTTGCATTCTTAAACACTGATTAATTTAAAACATTTTTCTTCTGTCAACTCCATAATATTACCTAAAACACAACAAACCCACAAAAGGGAGGACAAAAATAAATAATTTAATTCTCCCGCATAAGTTTGTTCGCCGTTTTGTTTAGATTCGTCCAAACCTGCAAACGCATTCGCGCGCATTTTCTTTGATGTCGGAGAAAAAACCGACAAGTTGCGGGAACGCCGCAAACCGTTCGTGGAACAATCAGGACTTGCGAATCTGTTCTAAAATTCGTACGTAGCACCGTCCAAATTAATGTTCCGATTGCCGTTCGGTTCGTTGTTCTGTTTGTTCCTCGGTTTGTTGTTCAGGTGTGTACGAAGCTTTACAATAAGCATATTAATATGAACTATATCTTATGAAAGGAGAGTTATGTAACTATAATTAACGACTTAACGTTACGTTAGTAGATTCCATTTACTATTTACACATATTTTCTTGGAACATTCGATAATTAACTATCGGGATATGATGACCCTATACTTCGCAGGTTGTGCGCAACTGGATACAAGCAAATAACAAGGGCCAAATTTTATACCAGTAAACCGTAATGCACTAATTGCAGCCATTGATACCGCATGGGAAACGATTAATATTAATTATATTGATACCTTGATAGCGTCAATGAGCAGACGCCTCCAAGAATGTATCAATAATAATGGAGGTCACACCCATTATTGATTTCTTATATTTATTTATATAGTAATACCTTTATTTAAAAAAACGTTTTCATTTAATTTTAAACTATAACTTGGTATCTTAATTATAATTATGTAATAAATTCTTGTCAAAAACTAAATATATACGTTGACAATAAGAATTGCCTTAGTTTTTATTTTCACTTTTTATATTAACTACAGAAAAAAATGAAACGTCATAAAATATACATTTTGTAAGGACTAAATATTATGAATAGAGAGTTTAATGATTTTTTTAATAACTTACAATAATTAGTAGGTTAGATTTATTTAAAATAAGTAATAATCAGTCAACCCAAATAACCATGTTTAGTTTTTGATTTAATTTAAAAGTTATTGCTTGTAGACGTTTTTTAAATCAAAATTATTTCTAATTTTATTTTGTAAACATTTCCTAAACAAAATTTTGATTCGATAATTAATCGAGCTATGGTGTTTAATTAGCGATACCTTCAAATATATTCTTTAAAGAAAAATTAAGTAAGCAACGTAAATTACCTATTTTCTAAAACGTGCTTAGTGTAATGATTCATTCTACAGTCCTTCTATAAGATAACCCCTGCTGAGACTACCTGCTGTTAGAATTGTAAATGATACCCTTAAGCCCGCTTCACAATGTGCAAACTTTTGTTTACAGAAATTGTGGTGTCCAAGTTTTAAATTTCATGAGTGTACGTATTTGTTGAAGAATATCGCGCCAGTAGTACAAGCACGACTACGCCATTGCCATGCTGTTCAAGAAACCAATTAGTATATGGCAAAAAAAGAAATTTCAAACTGGAGGTTATAGGAATATAATAAAATACAAGCAAGTAAACTAGTAAACCGATATTTAGAATAAAAGAAATAATATTGGAACAAATAAGTTGTCCCATTTAATCATATTAAGAATAGGTATGTATACGGAAGTTTGGTTGCCTACAAATAGGGAGAAAATTTATTTAATGAATACAAAAAATTCTGAAACGAGGATCTAGTACTGATTCAATTGAAGAGAAGTAGACTACTAAATATATGTATAAAAATATCACATAAAAATAATAGAAAAACGAATTAAATCGGTAACCGGAGAGTCAATGGAAGAAGATGTGGATTCAGACAAGTAAGAAGCGTAAGAATTACATTCGCAGAGAAACAAAAAAAGCATAATTTTACATGGCATTCTTGAATTTAGCAAAAGCTTTGCCGATGTGTAAGAAAGAAATTACTAAAAGAAAGAGCTTATAAAGATGATTCAAATAATATTCAAACCAAAAATCAATTACAAGTGAACACAAAATATCAAAAACATTCATAACAAGTATGGGATTAGCACAAGAAAGAATCCATCGTTGTTTATAATATTTATGTACAAAATAATTAAAAATGTAAGAAGAGAGCAAAAAAGGTGATTTAAAATGCAAGGAGTCAATGTATCTGAGGGAATATTGGCAGAAGATGTTATACTGAAGGCAGAAAATCAAAGAGATTTAGAAAAGATAAAATAATTTCGTAACTGTTGGTTATTGCAGCTTCGGACACTAGCGGTATAATAGATCAGCGAACACCGAAAGTCGTTTAAAATATTGCTTCACTTTTATAGTTCCAGCTTAACAATGTTAACTAATGTATTATACTTCTAGTAATGCAAATATTATATTATAATTTTATGAAAAAATACGGTTAAATACAATGTTTCCAAAATTCCTATGCAATTAACTTACACTTACTACAATTTGGTAATAAACACTTTCAGTTTACTTAAATTGCCATTATAACACACTTGTTTATAAAAATACAAATAATTTCTAAACACGTGATCAATAACTATTGTTTGATATCCATTGCTGTCGGGTTGATTAGCAGTGGGTTTTTTCTTCCTCTTTCGTTTTTGACTTGGCTCTTGTGTCACATTCCTTTCTGTCAGGTAGTTATACACTTTCTTTTAGCTCAACAACACGACTTCCTAGCCGTTAAACTGCTTTATCATGACCCGACTAATACATACGCCGATAACAGCTATCAAATCCATCGTGCCACCGATAAAAGTGGGATAAACACTAAGGTTGTTAATGTTTTTATCTAATTTCTCCAAAATCGGCTCTAATCTACAAACTCAAGAAAAAAACGTATGAAGAATAATTGTGTATGCACCAGCTTTGTTTTTTTTACATAATGCGCTCAGCATTGTGTACGCACCATATTTTTCTATATAACTTAATTGCCTTCAGATATTGAAGTATAATCGTGTCTGTACCAAACTTATAATATAACCTAATTCCCTTCAGCTTTTATCTTTGGCAACTTGAGCGGGACACATAGCGAGATATAAATTGGATCCACCTTATATTGCGGTGTCGTTATTAATTACCAAGACTAATTTAGTTTATATGCAATTAATCCACGCTTACATTACTTTGTTTTCATTGTTGTTTTATCAGAAATTAAGTAGAGTACAATCAAATAAACAGGGGCGTACTTTCATTAAAAATATAATTTATAAAATAACTTCTTTAAATTATTTTTCTTTTTTTTAGTTAGGCTCTATAATAATTGCGTTTCCTTTCATCGTCTTTCTGTACATTTGTTACTAGTTAGGATTGCTGCTTTGTAGCTAGTTTTTTGTCAGCTTTTGAAACTTTGTGTAGCAAAATATATAAAAAATATAAACTACACCTTCTCGAAGTATATACCTATACATATTTCGAGGTAACCCCCAAATAAACAAATAAAATCTTAACAGTGATCAGAGTCGTAATTGCAGGTACTTTTCTCAGCCAGCGGTTCAAATAAAAAAATAATGAAGGGCGCCACGCAACTAATTATTGATGGGTGGATGCGTTACCCACCACTGCTAATAATAGGAATGAAAATATATGATTTAAATAATTAAATACAATTTTAATAACAAATTAAAATACATTATAAAGAAAAATAAACTCGAATTAATAAAAAAGAAAAAAATTATTAAAACAAAGTAACAGTAACATTTAGTTACAATTATATGTATATAAACTGTTTAAATTATAAACATAGAGTTCAAGTTAATATGAATAATTATTTAAAATTAATTTTTACATTCACATCACTCATGTTACACCGAAGATAAAGTTTAGCTAAGATCGTATTTGCTGCCTTAGCTTCAACAAATACATCAAAATTGAATTTGACTTATTGTTTGTGACAACAAACGGCGTCCGTTAATTCAATTCTATGGCCATTTTCAAGCATATGCATGGCAACACTAAACCTATCTGTGCAATGATATTTGACATGAACTACGTGGTCTTTAAAACAAGTTTTAATAGGTCTCTTGGTTTGCCCTATATATACTTGGTTACAGTCTTTACAATTAATTTTATATATTCCCGATTTATCACACATTTTAAGAACCTGTTCCGTAGTGTAGACCTGGAAGCCATCTTGATCAAAGGAAAGGAACACCAACTGCAGCGTCTATTTTACCAACAAAAAACACCAAAAACTCATGTAAAAGGCGCTTGTATTTGCTAAGCGTAAATGGTTAGATTTGGAAATTAAATGCCATTATGGTAAAGTTAGAGTTAGAAGCATATGAGTTACATTTAAAACTGACTTCAGGATTAAATGATGACGAGTATGTTGAATGGATTAAGTTTTTGCACCATATTAATAATGAAATTATTCAACACATATTTTGATAAAAAAAGACCCACAACAAAAAGTTCACAGAATTATCTAAAAAGAAAAAGAAGTGCACAGACTTGATCCCCAAAATCTAACATAGTGGTAAACAAATCCTCGGAGATTTTTAACAATGACGAATTAACTTTGTTGAATAAAGGCTTGAAATATAACCTCAAATTTAACAAAGCGCCCATAGATAAGATTATTGTAGGAATTGAAAGTTCGATCAAACTTTTTAGATGATAACTCTAAAAATTCATTAGGAATGCCTGTAAAATTCAAATTTCAGATAATATTCAGCAGTTACCAAAATCTAAAATTAACGCGAGAGAAATAAACATTGTTAAAAATCTTAAAGAGAAAATTTGTTGTTATCTCAAAGCAGATAACGGCAATAAAGTAGTTATTTTGGACAAAGAGGATTATTTTGAGTCAATTCAGGTGATGCTTAATGAAGGCCCCTATTCATTAATATCTAAAATCCTCTTCCCAAAATGATTGCTGATACCCGTAGAGTCTTATTAGAATGTGGAAATATTATACCAAAACAACTTAGGTTTAGACTAACGGTATCTAACCCGGTTCTTCCTAGAATGTATTGTTTACCTAAGATACATAAACCCGGAAAAGCAATGCGTCCCATTGTTTCAGGTATTAATGCTCCTACTTATCTGATATCTAAATGGTTGTCAAATAAATTCAACAGTTTTGAATATCAACAATCAAATTTCAGTGTTCAAAATTCATACGATTTTATTGAAAAATTAAAAACATTGAGCTGACTGAGAACGAAGTTTTAGTTTCATTCGATGTCTGTTCATTGTTTCCAAGCGTTCCGATAGATATCACTTTAGATTATTTGAAGGATATGTTACACCAAAACCATTTAGACAATTCAGAAGTAGATAATTTTATTAAATTAGCAAGATTATGTATGAGTCAAACCTACTTTCAAATTAACAATAATATTTATCAACAAAATTATGGTACAACAATGGGTAACAGCTTATCTCCGTTTATGGCTAACCTGTTCATGGGTAAATTTGAAACTGATTTAAAAAATAATTTAGAATATTTTCCTAGAATTTGGTGTAGATATGTAGATGACGTTTTTGCAGTCTTCGACACTAATGTTTACAGCCCTCAGCAATTTGTAGAAATTTTAAATTCAAAATTTGAGACAATCAAGTTTACCTATGAAACAGAAACAAACCTTAAATTACCTTTCTTAGACACTTTAGTGACAACAAATGGCAACAAACTAGATATAGATATTTATCGTAAAGACACTAACACTATGAGGTTTATAACAAATGATTCCAACCATAGTATGCAACATAAACTTGCATCTTTCAACTTTTTGATTCACAGATTATTACATTTCCCATTGTCAAAACAAAACTTTGATAAAGAACTGCGAAATATTAAGCAGATTGCATCATACAATGGTTTTCAAGAATTAATTGTCACAAACATAATTAGAAAACATAAACATAAGTTAAACATTAGAAACATTACAACGTTAGGAACTAGTAATAGCAAAATAGATAAGAAATATGTCAAATTACCAAATTATCCCACATTGACAAAAGGTCTTCAAAAATATTTTCAAAATTTGATTATAAAACAGTAACCTCTAGTAGTAACAACTTCCAAAATCTTTTAGGCAATCCGAAACACCCAATAGAAATGTGTGATAGATCGGGAATATATAAAATTAATTGTAAAGACTGTAACTAAGTATATATAGGGCAAACAAAGAGACCTATTAAAACTCGTTTTAAAGAGCACGTAGCTCATATGCATATGCTTGAAAATGGCCATAGAGTAAGCGACATTGAATTAATTAAGAGGGTAGATAATAAAAACGAACTTGATTCTTATGAAAGTTTAGAAATTTTTAAAAACAGGAATTTGCTTATGAATTATGATGATAACGGTCCATTAGGATTTTCGAAATTATTTAAACTTATCTAAGAATCAATTAAGTTTAACGATGCGTGATAAGCAGATAGTATATATAAGCTTCTCGCTGTGTTTAATTTTAGTATCGGTATCGCTGATGATGACAGCTTAGCCGTTGAAACACGTGTCCGAGTAAAGTTTTTGGTGTTTTTCTGTTACACTTCTGAGTTTATACATGATAATTTACAATTCATACCGTTACACGTTCCTTCATATCATACTCGGAATCGAAAACTTTTATACATACCTCATCATAGGACACGTAATGGCAAAAAGAGAATGGTTTCAGATAGATCAACAACTCTTTTTAAATTTCTTTTAGTATAGACTCATTTCATCATTCTCTATCTAGGGCGGTACCGTATTCACATACATCTCATTCACAGCAATACTTTGTTTTTATGTATAAGCACCAAAAACGAAACAGACCGTTTTTTGGAGCTATCTTACACTTAAAAAAAACGCTAGGACAGGTCAATTTTTGTTTGGAGGAAGACATCTTCCGAAGATAAAGTTGACCTCGAAATATCAACAGGGTGGCCTGGCAGCATGTCAAAAATGGCATGATGACTGTTCTACTTTCAAAAATACAAAAAAAGTTAGAAAACACTGCAATTGTCACCTCTGTTTGGGTGAACATTTGTTTTTTTGTACCCGCAAATGATTTTGATTCGTAAAAGCTCTTTTGAATTGGAATGTATTATAGTTTCAAATTATTTCGTTACGTTACAATGCACGTGTGTTTCATGGTCATGTTTGTCGGAATATTATTTTTGTCATTTTTTGTAGAACAGCGGTGTAGAGACTGTTATCGTCACGTTCACGCAATTAGGGTTTTAATGAAACGCTTATTTCAATAGTATTCACACTCGATTTCTTCAAATTTAAACATCGCATGTCGCATTTTGTTTTGCTATCTCAAAGGTTTCTTTGTTTGTTCCCTGAAAACAGCTCAGTGGCGGCCGCCTTTATCAATAAAATAGAGACTTATTTTGACTAAATGAATAACACACGGATTGTACCCACGTTCAAAAATGCTGAGTGTTCGGTTTTGTTTGTTATTTCTGAGAAAATGTTAGCGCAATAATTTTTTGTAACGTTCTTTGTGTAGAAAATGATAAGAGGGAGACTCTCTTAGTGTTAATAGTTTTTAAGTTTTAGTTTTTAAGCAAACTCTCGACAAGTGACATGTAGTTATTTGACATGTACCGAATAGTGCGAATTTATGTTGTTTTTAAACAAAATTAAAACAACCGCCTAAGTACCGTAAGTGCCAAAAGTGTACGTTTAATTATGTGCAAAATTTTCGAGAGCGCGTGTGCAAGGTTAAGCTAAGTGTGTATCCACAAAAAGGACCTTTCGTCTCGCGACCGTGCAAGAGAATATCGAATATCACTTAAGTACGCGAATACTAGAAAAATGCAATACCGTAGAATGCATTAAATACGAGATCTTCGGATTAATACAAATGGTTCCGAGTGGATTATTCTTCGACTAGTGGATTATCCTTCGACTAGTTCATTATTCTTCGATTAGTGGATTATTCTTCGGTTTATGGATTAGAAGAAAAGAAAACCCCAATTGCAAGTACTCTACTTGATTACTTTAGAAACTTCCGTGTTAAGTAACTTTCGATGTGAGTACGCGTGATTGACTTAAGTTAGGTAGCGTCTAGGCCCTAGGGTAATCTTATTTTTTTGTGTGTATTAAATTCTGTTCGGCGGTTCAGCATGTTCAAACCAAATTTATAATAGTTTTAGGAACGCGGTGGAAGAATCTTTCGTCTCGCCCAGTACCGGGGTCCGTTTGTACATGTGATTTTTTTTAACGTGGTTATGATACGAAAAACGGTTTAGAATTAAGACGCCGTAGAATAACCCGTGTCAAATTTAAAGTTAATAGAGAACCAATAGTAAAGATTTTACTCTTTTATTGCTTCAAGTGTTTACGTTTCTCCCTTTTCTTTGATGAACATTTGATTTAAATATGTAAAAGATTAGAGTGGCGCCTGGCAATCCCGACTGTAACTCGAATTAAGGACCTTTAGTCTTCGTTAAAGGTAAGTGAGGGACAATTCTAAATCCACCCCTTCGCCGTTGAGCTAGTTTGAGCGTTCGCTGTGCAGTGTACTTGATCTTCAAGTTTCGTAGTGTAACACAATATAGACGAGAATGCCAATTCATGTTTACAAGGGATATTTATTAACAATAAAATTTGTCCCGGCAAACAAACAGAGTGCCCTGGCAATCTCCATCTCAAAAATCTCAATTTATAGGACGGGTCAAATAAACGGTATTGTAATTCTCTATTCCTCTAAATACATTTTATTACGAGACGGGAGCCCTGTTAGCATCTACAAAGAAATTTCATCAAAACGAGAGGACCACTTCAAAGTTGAATTGATCTTACCAACTAGTTCAGCATTTTTTGCATTTTCTATTGTTCTCTAGAAAAATGAGGTCCTTGGGCCTCCTTAGACCCCCATCTCAAAATAAAACGTATTTGGTTGAATAGAGAATTACAATTAGAACTAAATTTCATATGAGGTGTTTGAATAATATTTTTGTACTTTTACTCTATGAGCTTGGAACCAATTAGTTAAAAAAAGTTTGTGTTTACAGAATTACCCCTCCTCTAATGAGATGTAGGAAGTATAACTAAATTAGTAATAATAATATCTTGTTTGATTTTTGTGTTCCAAGATATTATGATAAAGAACATTTAATAAGGATGGGTGAAGTCACAAGTTGTACGTCTTTGTTCCTTCCGGTAGGAGTTATCAAATAATTGCGCCAGCAAGATGATCGCTGGACCGTTTTATTGGAGGGATTTCACTACCAAACTACAGTCTGCCGTTTGGTTTTGAAATCCTCCTTCCAATAAAAGGCCATCTTCCTGACAAAATTATTTGATTAATAATATCTGTAAAAACATTTTAATTTTCATTTTTCAACAATATAAGATATTCAAAACTATTTTTTCCACTACTAGCTGTGAAGTGGACAATTATTGCGTCTCCTAGCCAACTGAGAAGTTGAATTTCTCTATTAATGGTTAATAATTTTTTCTATTGTTGACCTAGGTTAATAATGGACAATTTCAAATTTTTGAGAATCTAAGAATAGTTGTTTAACATAAACGAGTGAAACATAATTTTGTATATCCAGGTGATTATCTTTAACTTAGTTGCTGCTTAAAATTACCTAACACGATAAAATTATTTGAATAAAAAATGCCATTAGTTTAAAATTCGCGCCCCCATCCCATAACCGCAAATACATAACCTAAATTAATTTATTTATTAAATATGATGGTAGAATTAGTTTTTTCAGGTTTCCCAAAGGAGATTTAACCAGGCGAGTTAAGTTACATCAAGAATTTTAAGTACATTACAAACATTTTGTTGTAGGTGTTTTGAATGGTTAACAGAATCTGGAAGGTCCGATCTGTTGCATAAAAATGTCGACTGTAAAAACTTAACGAGTATGTGGCGAACACTTGCCATTCCTAAATGAATTACAAGTGTCAATTTCTGAAACCCAATATTCAAATGATGCAAGGTATATTGGCGAAGCAATAAATGCCCGTTAACATCTCTAGCTATACCAAAACTACTCAAGGTTGTAGCTCAAATACTCTTAGGTAAAGAAAATTATGGAGGAACATTCTTAAATTGCAACGTGAAAAGAGAGCACTTCAATTGAAGTTAACATTTCCCAACGATTACTTCCCGAAAGCAGAGCACAAATTGTGACAGCCCAAGTGGACTTAAAAAATAAACCACTAAGAAGCAGGAGATAAATAGAGGAATACAAACAATTTTCACTAAAATTATATTTTACGAGCCCCAAAATGTTAATTTTAAAGTAGGTTTTAAATTTTTGCCAGCTCAAACTGCTACGTGATCATGGTTAGAGTTATATATAAAAGTTAAACAACCCTTGTGCTACATCTTTAAATACGATATGCAAAGGTGACAAATTGAAGTCGATAGTATTAAACTGCATAGAAAAGCTACAACTACAATGCGGTGCCAATGTTAGGGCAGTAGTAAAATTTTCGAAACCTAATTAAAAGAATAGATGTATCACCGGAAAAACCATACCTTCTCGTAAACGATAAGAAAATCTATTATTTCTACGATGTCTCCTATTTATTGAAGTCGGTGCAAAATAACTTGATTAAATACGATATAATCTTTAATAACAAAAAGCATCTTGGAAAGACATTAAAAACTTCTACATGTCAGACAAATCTAAACCGCTGCGATTGGCTCCTAAATCAACTAATTACATATTACTTTACATATAATTTTCAGAAAATGAAGGTGGAATATACCACACAACCGTTTAGTGAATCAGTTGCAGTTGGTTTATCAACGTATGGAGCTTTTAATGCTTTTTGATTTATTTGCATTCCTGTGCTACATGATTTTTACAAGAAAAATGTTAATTTTATATTTTTGGCTTAAATTCGGCTAGAAATGGAAAAAATAGTATATACATCATGGTTGTGAAGTCCATTATTGCCTACGCACCTGGTGCTAAGGCAATAATGACAGACTTCACAACCTTGGTGTATAATATACTATTATCTAGAACATACCAGAACAAACATGTATTATAAGTCACCAATCAATGCACAGAATGTGCTTGAATTACAATAACGACACTTTTTTCTGTATTCATATTTTAAGTTTTATTTTTTTAGTTCTGTATTTAGTAACATTGTAGAAACCGCAATATTAATTTATTACAATAACACTTTTTGTACTCACATAATCTAATGTAATTTGTAGCTCTTCTGTTATTAGGAATTTTTTTCTGTTGGACAGATGTATTAAATAAAATAAAATATCAAATAACTCTAAAAAAACTTTTAAAATAGCATAAAATATGCCAAAATTGTAAAAACTACGTGTTGTGCTATTCAACCCTAACTAAATTCGATATAAATTTGTTGTTTTTACTTTATCTTTTCTACATAAAATATTTCTTCTTTAACATAACTGTTTCTGCATTGTCTACTTAATCAATTTACCCAATTAAGTAATTAAAGAACTTCAAGTCTGAAAATTTACGTAAAATAGTTTTTTATAAAAAGTTTCTGAATAAATTTTTAAAATAATTTGCATAAAGTAAAGTCTGTATTTAAATACAAATATTAGTAGAACTAGAATAACCCGTAATTGAACTAAAACCTGAATACAAGCATTTTCACGAAAACATTTCTCTTCTCTAATTCAATTGGGTTACATAACTTCCATTTATGATGTTCCAATAGAAATCTACTACTAGCGTGTAAAAATTACACACACTTGTTACGTTATTAGCTATTCGTATACATCCGACTGTAATGTAAACATAATTGTGTTACGAGATTCAAGCCGACGAATCTTTTGATCTTTATTTATATCTACACAATTTACTTTAATTTATTATCTTGTTACTTCACACTAATCAGTTTAATTGGATTAGGGTTACTAAAAATTATTTATTTGTTGTTTGATTAAATTTTAATTTAGAAGGAAACTCAAGTGTAATGGTAAATTTAACTTCAACTGAAACAATATTGGATTTATTTGTTCAGTAAACAATTCAGAAACTCTTGTACTTTAATTTCCGAACTTAATTTTGACCACACATCGTAATGACGTAGACATGTCCTTGTCAGCATGGTACGTTGAGCAAATGAATTGTTTGATAGATGTTTAGAAGTTAATTGTTTTCAAGTTGTAAACATTTTAGCAAAGTATTTTACTATTTATTACTATTATTTTATAAACTTTGAAATTTGTCGATTAAACTGTTTTTACCATAATAAAATTGCTATAAGAGAAGGGCGGTTAAAACGGGCATCCACTGAAAAGTTTATTATGGGAAACCATTAACAAATAACTGCTCATACACAAAATTAAACTACAGTAAATTCTGTGCAAAAAAAAGTTCTAGGAGGTAAGGTAAATAGTTTTCGGTCTGACAAAAGATGTTGCTGCAATTGGCAAACAATTATGTTTCCTGCATGGGTGGAGAAGTCATTAGTTCGTATGACAAGTTTCAACTTGTCCGCTCGAGTAGTTTCTTTACGAATTTTTTAGTACACATCTTGCGTGTTTTTTGTTAAAATGGATAAACTTGTATACCGTACAGTTACAAAATTCTTCGTTTTAGATGGATTAACCGCTAAGGAAATTCATTCGAAGTTAAAAAAATTTACGGAGATTCTGCTTCTTCCATGTCAACCGTTAAAAAATGGGCAGCTGAAATTAATCGTGGTTACACATCCTCGAATATGACCCACGTGAAGGACAGTGAGTGAGATAGGTCAGACTGTGGGGATATCGGAAGAAAAGATGCAAAAACATTTTGCACCAATAATTACGAAAGCGAAACTGTACGCAAGATGGGTGCCGCATTTGCTGAATGCCGATCAAAACCAAATTCAAAAGCGATTTTTGCAGCAAACTGCGGAATTTAGAGTATGATTTGCTAGGCCATCCCCCTTATTTTCTTGAGTTGGCACCCTCAGACTTCCATCTGTTCTCAAACTTTAAAAAATTCTTTTCTGGGAAGCGCTTTGCATCCAATGGAAAAGTTGAAAAACCGTAGATGAATCTTTTTACAACTTTCCAAACTCTCACTTCCGCCAAGGAATACTAATGTTAAAGGCGCTGGGCCAAGCGTGTTGAAGTCAAGGGAGATTATGTAGAAAAATAATGTTTTAACTAAAAGTCGCAGTTTTTCATTGTTGGACCGAGAATTTTCACTTTACCCTAGTTATGTATCATTGTTTTGTAGTAACAAGATGGTTTTGAATACATCTATTATATCAATTTTGTCATTTGTTTTTCTAACAATAATGTCCAAATTTTAAAGCTCATAGCGGTCATGTATTTAAAGCAGCGACAAATTTGTTAGTATATATCGCGATGTTATTCCGCAAGCCAGAGTCCAGAATTAATGTTTCAAAGTAGTCCCACGATGTTTTCTATGTAAATAAACCCCAAATCTTGTAAATGTGTAGAAATCGGTGGTGATCGGAAATATTGTTGCAGCTGTTCGGAATTTGACGTAAATTATCCATGTTTCAGTGTTAAAATCAATTAGTCATGATCCTCCAGCAGCTCCAAAAGTCGAATCCTAGATAAAAATAAAATTAGTAATAGTTTTAACAAAATTAGGTAATTGTCCAAGTCATTAGTCATTTAACGAAATACGAAATTAATACAACAATGTATGTTTCTAACGTAAAAGAAGCGTAGAAACATAAATCAACAAAAAAGCAGTCCGAGAAAGTCAAAAACCAAAAAAAAACACCCATAATTTTTATCGCGCAGAAAAAACTTGCAAAACGCATACAATGGGAGAATAACGGATCGTTCTCCTAATTAATTAACATAAAACAAATTAACTCCGGAAAATTAATAGCAAAATTGCAGAAAACTAGCCGGAATAAGGATAGTTGAAGAAAAGTACCAGTAGATGGCAGTACGATAAGATTTAAAAACTTCGGTAAAATTTAAATTTAAATGACTATAATAGTGAGCCATGAAATAAAAAATTATAAATATGGGCGCAAACCGAAGCCAAGATCTCTTCAGTATCAGACCGTGTAAAATAACGACAACAAAATTGTGTTGCGACGAGTAAATTCAAGTGAAAAAAAATTAAATTTGAAGAGACGCAAAATTAAAACGGGTGCCCAAAAAACACACAGAAACCTTAAGTAAATTAGTACGAAAGCACTGAATAAAATTAAACGTTAATTAATTACATAAAATCTTAAATTGCAATACGTACACGATTAGGTGTTCATTGAAGTTGTAAAATTAAGTGCTGTGCCACGAAGTTTCGTTAACAAGCTGAAGGTTGAAAAAGAAGTTCCAGATCTAAACTAGCAGAACCCAGGTCGAGTAAAGATAATCTGAAAAAAATACAAGACGACAGAATCAAAAGGACAACAATTAAGTTACTTACCTGTACTAATGACCAAAGTTAGTTGTTTATTGCAGTACTTTTAGTTTAGTTTTACCGCAATTTGTGTAAATAATTTGTCGCACATATTTAAATCACTTGTTGAACGTTCCGGAAGTCATTCCGGTAGCGATAACCACTGGTAACAAAATTAGGCACCCTTGAGAGATTAGAGTCAAAATTTAGTTGTGTGATTTGAAGGTAAAAGTTGAGAGGAAAATTTGTACAAATTCTGAATAGAATGGGTTTCATTCAGAAATTCGACCTTTTCGTTTCTGAGCTAAAAGTAGTTTTTGAAAATTTGTTGTTTTGAAACCCCCTAGCAGTTTTCTTGCTTTTAGAGTTCAGCATACCGGAAAATAATACCTTATGTAAAATTTTCTGTAGAACACAGTGGCGTACTGACAATTTTTGGAAATGGAATAGTTTGATAATGATTAAACTTGGGTTTTTTCTTATGGAACACCCTATATATTATTCGTCCATGGAATTCGTTATATTTTTACCTTTTCAACCATATATTATAATGTATATTTATTTTAAGCAAAAACATTCGCAATTCGCTTTCTTTACCTAAAAATATTTTAAACGTATTAATTAGCCACCGTTGATCACTTTTTGTGTTTGCTCTAATATTTTTATTAAGAATTCAATTATCAACCTACTTATTTTCTTTTTTGCAAACTCCTTGCATCAAAGTAAGTATTTAGGTATCCATTGATGGTCAGTTGCCATGATCAAACAATCAAGTAGGTGAACGTCAAAATTTAGAATTAAAAAACACAAGGAATTCGATGGAAAAATAATATATAGGGTGTTCCACAACAAAAACCAAGTTTGATCATTATCTGAAAACTATTCCATTTAGAAAAATTCTGATTACCCCACTAGGTTCTACAAAAATTTTTACAAAAGATGCTATTTTCCAAAAGCAAAGAAACTGCTGGGGAGTTCCAAAACGACAAACTTTCAAAAATGCCCGGTAGCTCAGAAACGAAGAGGGCTACGAAAGTTTCAAATGTACCATCAATTGTTTCTTAAAAAAATAACCAAGGTTTGTGAAAACCGCATCGCTTTATGATTAGCCGTTTTTGAGGTATCCCTAAAAATCATATCGCGAGTTATAGCCGATCAAAAAAAATTAACCGTTTTTGAGGTTATGGAAGGGGGAAGATCCGGTAGGGTCGGGATCTCGAAAACTTAGATTTATATTCAGCAAGGACCTCTTACAAGCCTATGTGGTGATTTTGGTTTGTGTGATTATTCCCTACCTACTCATTTTTCAGGAATTTTTTTTGAGTAATAACCACGTTACACTTTTATTCATATATTTAAGAATAGAATTTATTTTCTTACAGAAAATTTAAACATTTTGTATTTAAAAAATGGAAAGTCTTGACCTATACTATAAACAAAAACTAGTAAAGATTAAATTTGAAAGTTAATTTAATCAAAACAAAATACTATACAAAACAAACGTTTTGGTATTACATACCTAAAACAAGCATTTTGCGCAGAACTCTACGTCGTTCTGATGCTAACGAACATATAAAAAGTATCAAAAGTAAGCGGTGACAAACAATTTGCTCGAAATATAAAATAAACATCATCTAGAAAGTACATCGATACTTACAAAATGTTAATAAAGAAAGTGAAAAAAGAACCGAACCATAAATTTAACTGTTATAAAGATAATCTTTAAAAAAGCTTACATTTGCTTTTTATCATTTAAACTAAAAACGTTAATGCAATTGGAATTTTTTAAAAAATCAATATGTAAAATTTACAAAAAAAGAGCAGCATTCTTGTTTGCCATAAAAACTCATCTCTTTCGATCCCTTCCACAAAAAGAGCATTTCCGTCGTAAACTATAAAATAGCATTTCTCTCGCCCAGATATATTTAACTGTCCTTGAATTTGATACCAATAATGGTGGTTTCTTTTCAGTAGCAAAGTCTTACTTTTTTTTGTCAGACGTATATGTATTTTAATTTTCCGTTGCATATTCCAGAGTAACGCGTAATTTGGGCACTTTATAGAGACACTTTAATTTTCTTTATTTTATACATCGATTTCAGATACATACAAGTAAAATATTTCCTATTATTGCTATGTACATACAGATAAACTTTTCTTTCAAAATATTATTTGTATAATAGATTTAAATTGTCGAATAATTGTATTTACTTGGCAGAATCCAATATAATAGATGTATTGTTTGTTTCAGTTCTTTCATAATGATTAGATCTTTTGATAAGCAGTAAGAAATAAAGCGTACAAACATTTCATTACAGTAATTTTACATTTTAATTTTACACTTCAATCATTACATATAGATACAGTTACAGTTAGATAAGGAGAAAGGATAATATAAATCAGAAAAACATTTAAAATACAACTTGTCCTTTATTTTGATATTTTGCATATTTCTTACGCGAGAGTGGTGCACTCTTGTGATGAGGAGATAAATGTTACTTTCTTTCTCTCTATATCGGAAAGACACTTCTAGCACACTGAAGCTAGCGATTGAAAAAAAATCAGTGGGAATTGATTAATAAAAAAGGCGTTGTCAGGACTACGCCAAACCCCACACATCTTTGATGAGTCGGTAAATTGAGAGAGTTTGGCCATTTCTAATGCATCCACCGTATAGTTAAAAGCTTGGACCGCCAGACTATAATTTGTTTTGGTGTCTGTACAACTCTCTTAATGGTGTAAAATAGGCTTCAACAGAGGCTGTGAAAATCACTAGGTTAAGTTTCTTGGAATATGGACAAGACCTTCTACGAGCACGGAATTATACAATTACCAAAAAGATGGCAAAAGAGTGTCAAACAAAATAGCGCATACTTGGTTCAATAAAAAGTTCCTTTGAAATATAAAAAAATTCTTTAAATTATGCTTAAACTTTTTAGGATATGTTTATTATTAGCTAATATCATAAATAAATTAGAAAACAAAATCCGCTGCGGAGAAAGTGAGATGAAAGATAAAAAACAAAGATCATGCCAAATCAAAATGACGTAAAACCGATCGTGTTAAGCGATAAATTAAAACTTGGGTCAAAAGCTGAACACAATATGAAGAAACAGTCCCAAGATCAGAACTTGCATGACAACATACGGAAAGCTGAGAGAGGTGTTCAAATCATACCCACAACAGTTGACAACCCAAGATTATAACGAGTGTATCTTACCTACATTCATGTACGCATCAGAAACATGGTCCCTGACCGAAACAAACCTCCAGAAACTGTGAATTAAACAAAGAAGGATAGAAAAACAAAAAAAAACTATAAGAAGCAAGACCTAAGTGACCAGACGAACGACAGAGTAAAAAGTGAATAAATGGAGACCCGGAATTTAAAGATATATAGATAGAGGGACAATATAAAAAAAAATAGCTGAAACCCAATTGAGAGACGTACAACAAATTAATTAGGGAGACGTTTGTCCTAAGATGGAATGATACACTTTGATTTATGATGATGAAGCAATAAATAAATATTTTTGAGGATTTATTAAGGTACCTAATATAATTTTAAACCTCTGCACCAAATCGTAGTTTTCTATTCCAATAAACAGAATTGAGACTAGTTTTTCTGAGAAATATAAAACGTGCAATAAACATATAACATAACACTACTACACGATTGAGTTTTTAATTTTTAAAAACGTTTAAAAAAAGCGCACCCGTGTATTTGATTATAAAAATAAAAGCTTCATCTTACGAATATTTTGTAATCGTAATAAGACAAGTTTTCTCGCGTATGTTTCAAAAAATGATTCCACATTCGATATGGAGACAGATACAAATTTCTTGTGGCACTTTCTTGATTAAACTTTACATGTAATCTCGGTATTTTATTCAGCAACTAAACATTTTGACATTGATAGATTCTTAATTTAATCGGCTTCAAGAAGCAGATTTGTACAATTTCAAATCGATTGCTTTACATGATTACTAAAGGAAATGTAACGTAACGAAATTAATTTGTAAGAGGGAACTTGATAAACATAATTAAAATAACGTTGTTTTTAATTAGCGAATAACTGGTCGTAAATTCTTGGTAAAAAGGAATTAACGAGAAAGTAATTTATTTGGAGGGTTGGCTAAATGCTTGCTGGCACGATTTTTATAAAAAAAAACGCAATCACTTGATAATGTATTGGTAGTTTAGAGTGCTTTTTTACTTTTAATTAAATCCCACAATATCAAAATAGAAGTATGTTAAGAACTTTAATAATAAAAATTGTTTTTAATACGTCACATACTAAGTCATTATAAATTCTAATGAATTCAGCTAGCAGCTGACTATAATTAATATTATATTACATTATTATTATTATTGTTATTATTACACGCTTTTATTTAACTTGTCGTGTGTGTTACAGCGGAATCGTTTTTGGACCACTTCTTATGTCCAATCGTGCTAAATTTTTCATTGAAATAATTGTGATTGGGAAATCGACAGACTGAAAATGTAAAAGTTTTCTGATTATTTGAGTGTAAAAAAAATAATCTTATCGTTGGAGTGTGATATAAGTTAAGTATTATTCAAAAAAGTTTTTCATGATATGTTCGTGTGCTATTATTATTTGATCTTAATTTTATTAGGAGATTTGTTGTTGAATGTCTCTGAATCAATAAATGTTGCGACATCTAGTTTCGTCTCGTGTTAACGTAACACGTCCGAAAATGCATTTGCATTAAAGCAACTTTGTCAACAGATGTGTAAGCAGTTACATAAGTCAATCCTTCGATTATTATAGCCAATTAAGTGTTGGCTTTGAATCGAATCGCCTGCTGTAAGTTCGCAAGAGATTGTACAGTAGCAAACAAACAATGAGAATCACTCGACAGCTGTTCACGAATGAGAGAACTCGAGTGTAAGATCTCTAAATGTATCTTGTTTCATTATTTTTTTATTTTGGTTATTGTTATGTTGGATTGAGTTAATTTGAAAATTGGCTTAGCTAGCATATGAGCATAATTGTTCTCGACATAGCTACATGCTGCTGAAGCTGTAATTCTAAATATGAAACTTTTTTCTTAAGCGTCGCCAATTTTTAATCTTATTCTTTAAATACAATTTTTTTTCTATCTACTTTATCCAGATGTCGTTCCCAATTATTATGTTACTGTTACGATATTCAATCCATAGATGTAATGCTACGGAATTTCTTCCACAATCCGTTGATGGCTATATTCTGCTGAAATAAACTCATTTGTATGTGATTTAGTAGTAAGAAAGCTAGAATTTGTCTTAAGCAGAAGCGTAGAGAACCTCCAGTTCGGCATAGTTTGTTTCTCTCTAAAAGCACTAAAACCTTTGATTTCCTAAGTCGCATTTTGAATTATACGACTAGGTTCTAGCTTTCACATATGAATAATATAAATATGTTTGATAGTTCCCTGTTGATACACACAAAACTGTTTATGTCCATGTATCTAAATCCATTGATTGTCTTGGTAAAAACGTCTTCAATCAAAACCTGATAAACCCCTTTTTCCACATCAGATGCAATTTTTTGCAACTTATTTATAGTAAATGTCAAATCACATACACAATTTGATAGAACCTTTGCTTTTCTGTTCTTGATTGTCCTCTTTCTTAAAAATTAACATTAATCATTTCCATACTTTTGGCATTTGTTACCTCCATGTGAATTGAATATCAAATATATTGCGGTAGATTACCAACTTTACATATCAAAAAATATGTTGTAGTTATGACACATCATGTTTATTTAATTTGTAATCTCAGGTCTATGAGTCCGTTTCCAAATAAAATAATTAGTTACACACATGGAAATTAATTAATTTTACACAAAAGGTTTTTTTTTAGAAAAGATTTTACAAATTACAGTACAGGTTCAGTAATTACTTGTTGTAACACTTTAATTATCTTTGTCGAAGTAATAAAATGTTTTATTTTATTTAACCGTTGACGGTTCTTAGTTGAATTTAAAACTCAATGCGTTTTGGTTTTCGATTTTCGGGGTACGAATCATTTCTTCCCGTTGGGAATTACCCTTTTTTCACTTTCCTCACTTGTTAGTTAGTTTATTTTAGTTTTTAAATGTTTTTCTCACTTCTACTTCCACATTAAAATTGTCTCGTCGCACTTTTAACCTTGCAGCATTTAAACTGTTTCGTTATGTTTTTCAAACACAGTTATTTTTATCACGAAAACTAATTTTGATACACTTTTTACAAGCGTTCATCATATTATTGCTACACAAAACTTACTTATTATTTTTGTTTCTTTAATTAAACAGAAATTAATCTTTTATGTACAAATCAAATTCTTCGATTAGTATTAATTAACTATGGTTTATAAAATATAGATTGGCTTTTTAGAAAACTACAAATTTAATTTTACTTCTTATTTAAATGTAAACTTTCAATCTAAATTTTATTCGTATATTTCTTGTTTAAACATCATTTTGTTTATTTATTCAAATAATAATTTTTCCACTGCAATATGTATTGTACCAAAATTTCTTCTCCAACTCTTATTGTTTGCACAATAATGTTGTCATTTTTAGAAACAATGCAATTCTCAGTTGATTCATGCAAACTATTTATATATAAATATCTGTGGGATTGTTTGTTCAATTTTATTTTGCTCTTGTTCTACGTCAATGTGAAGATTTTGGAAATATGGATAAAGAAAAACAAGAAAGTTAAAAACGAACAGCTAAGAAAAATTACAAGTACAAAAACCGAAAAACTAGTTATTAAAGATGGGATGGACAAAACGGCAAAGACTATGGCAATGAACAGAATATGAGATAAATGAAACAAGAATAATAAGAAAGGAAAAAATCTATTGTATAAATCGTGACGTGAAATAGAAGAAAAGATGGAAAATATTGCAAAACAGTACAAAATAGAAGTAATGGCAGTACAAGAAACCAGATGGACAGGAGATGGAAAAGTGGATAAAAAGAATTACCAATACTACTATGAAGAGAAAAAAAACAAAGGCGCGAAGAAACAGCCCTCCTGATCAGTGCAAGATTTAAAAGAATAGTCATCATATACAAGAGAGTACCTAGAAGGAATATTATAGTAACTCAGGATAAAAATAAAATAGTAAATTTGATTGGTCACTATACAGGGTGAATCATAATTAGGTTTAAAGTTTTTAAGGATGTATTTCCTGGCCCAAAATATTTAAAAAAGTTCTTATAAATTTTATCAAAAGGTCAACTGACAGAGTTATAACCGTTTAAAGATGGCGTTCAAAACTGATCAAACCTGTATTTCTTTAAAACAACTATATCTACTTCAACAAATTTTGGCACATTTCATATTACTATTACGAGCTATCAGCTGATTATAAAACATGGTAAAAATTACAACTAGAAGCGTACATTCCAAGGGCATACTAGGAAATATTGGGCGATATTTTATATCCGTTCAAAAACTGACAATTTGATTTGAAAGTTTTGTCCAACGGTTTTCGAGAAAATTGATCATAAAAAATAACTAATTACAGATAATAATGTAGTTGAGATGTTTTTAACAAATAAACTGACATATGTTGATAGATCAGTTTAGCTTGATATCAATAAGAAAGTCATTTACTGTTACGCCATCTTTAAACGGTTATAACTCCGACATTTGACCTTTTTTGATACAATTTTATAAGAATTTTTTTAAATGTTTTGGGCCAGAAAATACACCCTTGAAAACTTTAAACCTAATTATGACTCACCCTGTATAAATGGGAAAAGAGAGAAAGAATAATAATGATGTAAGATAATACAAAGGTGCGAGTATAAATACAGACCGTATATGGTAGTAGTAAAGATTATAATCCGAGAAATAAACCAAATAAAGAAACATGCAGGAAAAAAATAGGAAGCAAAAATATTAAAAAAGAAGAAGATTACAAAATAGAAGCCAAATAGAGTACAACAAAAATGTAAAAATTAAAGCGACAGAAAAAGTAGCTGAAATAGAACAGAAGGCAAATAAAGCAAATGATGAAATGAGAAATGCAGTGAAATAATAAAAAAAGAAAAAACACCAGAAATAAACGGATAAAACCGTGCAAATATGTGAACTATAAAACGTTTAAAGAAATAAGGCCTAATAGTACCAATATTCAAGAAAGGTAACCAATTATCAAAATACTAACGACCTTAATTCATAAAAAAATCAGAAAGATAACAGAAGACAAAACAGGTGAATATCAGCATGGCTTTCGGCAGCGAATATCCATAATAGATGCCGTACAGATAATGAACCATATAATTAAAAATGCTACAAACATGATATTCGAATACAAATCCTATTCATTGACTTCAAACAATGTTTCGATAGTTTCGATAAAAACAAATAAAAATTGACATGCTATGAATGAAAAAAAAATATTAAATTGATGGAAATAACAATAAATATCATGAAAACAGCAATATTAACCGACTAAGGTACATCAAAGAAAATTAAGACCAATTCGGGAGTGAGAGACAACTATATTTAATACCGCAATACATAAAATATTGTGATCTATCAGAAACAATAAGAAGCAAAGCAGTATAAATAGTAGCATACGCAGACGACTTGAGAATCATAGCAAGAAACAAGAAAAGTTTAAGTAAAAAGGGCCAAAAAGAGAGGATTAGAAATAAATGAAGAAAAAACAAAATTTATCGAAATCCATAGAAGAGATAAAGAAAATAAAAACAAGCATATAATAATCGATAAATTCAAATGTAACCTGGTGAAGAATTTCAGATATAGTGAAAAAAAACAAATTACAAAAATATTAGAAAAAGATAAAACAAACAATAAGTATAAACGAATAATGCCAAGCAAAAATTATAAGGAAAATATACAGAGCAAAAAAGATAAGAGAGGGCAAATACCAAAATTAATAAAAAAAAGTCAAGAATAAAATAAATAAAATAAATGTTAAAAGAATGCCAGAATAAAAACCAGATAAATATAGATCAAAAGGAAGACCAAATTGAAGAAGCTATAGAAGAATTGGGAATTACATATATGAGACGAACAATACAGGACAAAAAAAGGGAGGAAATAGTAGAAACACCAAAGAAAAACACAAAGTTCTAAATGCAAAAAAATGAAAAATTTAAGGGCGCACTATAAACCGAAATGCGTCTAAAAGTTTCAAAGAAATAGGGCGGGTTACTATTTCACGAGAAATGTACAACCTTGTACATGTGTAACTTGTGTTGCATCAAATAAAAAAAACAATTACATTTGAACGAGAGAATTCATTTTGGTATGAATTTTTGATAAACAAAAAACGTCAATATATCTCAAAAAGAACTATAATGTTGGCCCCTGTTCAAGAGTGTTGAAAAATGTAGTTGTATACATTTGAAGATGACAAAAAGTCTTGGTAAAGGTCGCTTAGATACAAAAAGGTCAGGTCAGGTAAGAATTTATCATAAGAAAACGTGACTGAAAATGTCACAAGCTTTTATTATAATCAGACAACAGAGCCCTCGATTTTTCAAAAAAATTACACAAATGTGTGCTAAAAGCTCTAAAACTCGTTCAAAATTTGTTGATGATATTTTGTTCAGCGAATTATCTTTTAAATTTTAGCTAATTTAATTTGTTCTTTAATTTTAATTAAACTAAATGTTAAAACCGTAACATATTGGGTTGGATTGTTAATGTGCTTTTGATAAACAAATTTTTATTTAGCATGAGACTCTAAATCTTATAAATTTAGCTTCAAACTTTTAACTTCTCTTAATCTCAGGTTTGGGTACGTTTTTAATTGAAATATTAATTTAGTTTACAACAATTTATTTCATCCATAGCATATCTTTAAATACAAAACACATAACATAAAATCCTATTTTTATTACTTGCAAGTATCTTTAATCTACTGAATAATTTTATTTATATTTAACGCAAACATGATTTTCTTAACAAATTTCGCACATTTAGTTCCTCCGTCGGATGCATGAACTGCTTTCTTCCCTCGGTATTAACACCATTTTCTTCATTCTTTCCATCCATTTTCTTTACTTATTATTTGATTGTTTATAACAATCTTTTCACAACGCAGGCAATAAACAAACGCAAGCTGCAACGATGCTGGTATCTTAATTGTTTATTCACAATTAAATTTTATATTCACTTTTCGAAGATTTACTTTTAAGTCACTTTTTACATGTTTATGCATAACGTCTTTAATTAATAGATTTAAAATTTCACTCGACCGATTTTTAATTATTACTTGTTCACTTTATTTCTTCTAACGTCTTAATAGTTCAACATTTAACATTGAATTTCGCGTTTTAACTTTAACGTCTTCATGGTTCAACTATTTAACATTCAATGTCGCGTTTTTTCAATCATAATCCCCTCTGTCTTCCCGTTTTCATTTTGTCCTTCAAAAAATATTCACACACAAAATCACTGAGTTTGTTTTCCAGGTAAAACTTTTATTTTTCTTTGCGGTGCCTAAATGTCGGTAACATTATATCCAATACGTGATATTTTGTCTAATTCCACCAGACGTTCACACATACAGTTCTTTTATTTAGACTGCCGATAATTTTCTTTTAACGCTTACAACTAATAAACAATTCTATTCACTACCTACTTAACTTAATTAAATGAAAAGGCTTTGTCTACAAAAATGAAAATAATTCTTTTTCTTAATTGAAATCAGATTGGTACCAGAAATTCATAGCTTAATTTTATTACGTTATCAATGATTGATTTGAATTAACACTTACTATAAATTTTTATTAATAAATTTTCGTTTCTAAATTTTTTTATTTAAAATAAACTTTTCCAGTGCATCTTTACCCCTCCTATTTTCAATAAAAAAATTAACTGTCAAACTTCTATTTACAATATCTACACTCCTTTTGCTTAACCTATTTATTTTATGTATACTCATCAAAACTTCTAAATATTAACTTTTGTCAAGTCAGTTTCATCCTTTTTTATACTTTTAAACTTTTACTCTTTACTTTATCATTTACTTTAATATTTTAACTTTAATATTTTATTCTTGATATCATTCTTCTGTTTATCTTCATTTTATATTCATTTATATCTGAACAATGTTTCAATTCTTTATCCTGTTTCTTCAAATTCACTTCAGATAATCAATGATCAGCAGTTTTCTTTCCATAAATTCATTATTTATTTTTTCTATTTTCATAACAGTTTATTTCTTCTTTCTTTCCTTAAATCTTAATCCAATTTCTTATTCATAACCATTTCATATGTGCGTGCTTTTACACCACTTTCTTCTTCTTCAAATTTATTTCATCGTAGTCATATCTTCATCTAGTTTTCTTCATATTTCATCGTAGATTTATTCATATTTCATCGTAGACATTTCATATTTTCATTTATTTCATCGTAGACATTTCATTTATATTTCATCGTAGATTCATAATTCTTCATATTTCATAGTAGATTTTCATGTTTCATTTATTTCATCGTAGTTTCATTTCATATTTCTTCGTAATTCTTCATAATAACTTCTCTATTTCGCCGTTTACATACTACATAATAACTTCCATTCCATTGAATTAATCTTTATCTCCAATAACTTCTTATTTATCTTCTTCATTTTCCATTTCTTCTTTAACTATATTTTCATTTATATCTTCTTTCTACATAACTTACTATTGATCAATGACTTCTCTTTGCTTTCTTCAAAATATTAATCTTTTATCTACAAATTCTTAACTTTTTTCTTCAAAATATATACCATTTTTTTTATAATAACATTTCAATGATTTCTTTTTAGTTTACTTTCTTATAATAAACATTTCAAAATTAATCTTTCAACTAACTGACCTTTCTTCAAAAACTAACTTTTCAAAATAACTTCCCTATCAAATAACTTCTCAAAACTAAACTCTATTTATACTCAAATAACTCACTATCTACTAGTTAATCTATCTCAAAATATTTTCATAAACTTATTAACCTATAACTTTTCTTCATTATTAGTCTACTTTCTTCACTACTAGTCTATTTTAAACAAATCCTAATTTTATTTCTTTTCGTTTATCTTACTTATTTTTCTTTGTTGCTATCCTATATAACTTCAATTTTCTCACCTATTTTGACTTTTTCAAAACACCTTAACACTCACCTCACCTCCCAACCTATACAACTATTTCAAACTAACTTAATTTTTCACAACTCTTTAACTCGTCTTACCTATTTTTACCTTTTCAAAACACATTTGTTTATCTTACTTATTTTCTTCATATTTCATTATATAACTATCAAATAACTACTTTAAATCAAACCTATTATGTAATCATTTTGTTTCTGACCCCTCTTTTCTATCTATATTTCTAACCTTATTAATTCCTATCTTATTCATTGTATTTACATAATTCTAACCTGATATCAAATTTCATTTCTAATAACTATAATATTCATGTCCTATATCTGTCAAATTTTAGTTTTAAATTTTCAATCCTGCTTTTCTAATTGAATCTTAACTTACAATTTATGCCTTCTTCCCACAATTTCCATATCTTCCTCGACCTTCCATCGTTGTTGTTCCCGTCCACCGGGACACTTCCTTCTTCATCCTCCTCGTACACTCCCCCATCTTCCATTATCATCTTCAGTTTCGGTTTTTTCTTGTTTCCGTTTCTCATTGGTTGTACTCTTCTTCTTATTTTTATCCTCATAACTTTATTCAATACTTTATACTTTTCATCTTTTCTTCCGTTCCATTTTCCTTTACGTTGTGTTGACCACCTTCCATTCCTTTTTTTTTTTTCTTCGTTAAATCTTGTTCATTTTCTTGCTGCTTCTTCCTCTATCTCCAATATGATATCTTCTATTTCTTTGATCTTCATTATGCTTTCTTCCACTATTTTCCATTTAACTTCATTATTAGTTTCCATTTCTTCATTCACTTGCTTCTTTGGCATATTTTCATCTGGCTCTGTATTCAATTTTTCGTCGTTTGGTATTTTCCATTGTCCGTTCTACTTCTATTTCCTCTTCTACGTTTATGTCATCTTCTATCTTTAAGTCGTTTATTTCCATCTGTGATATACTTGCTTCTACTTCATTTTCTTCTACATTTTTTTCATTCAATTTCCTTTTCCATATTTATTTGTATTTCCTTTTCAATTTCTTCTTTATCTTCATATTTAATTTCTTCATCTTTATTCATTTCTGTTTCAGTTTTAATTTCATTTTCGTATTCAACTTCTTCCTTAATGTCTACTTTTTCTTGTTTATGGCCATCTTCTTGTTTTCTTCATTTTGTTCTTTTTCTTCAATTAACTTCTTTACATAATTCATCAATTTCATTTTCCTTTTTGTTATCTTCTATACTTACTTCAATTTGTACTATTGGCGTTTCATTCCCTTCTTCTTCATTTTTCTTCGTATCATTTTTCATTTCTTCAATTTCAACTTCTTTCTTATATTTATCTTCATTTTCAACTTCCTCTTCTACATTAATTTCCATTAGAATCGTTGTTTTCTCTTTATCTACTTTATTATTCATCACTTCTCTGATTTTTTCTTCGTTTTTTTGCTGGAAATTTTCATATTTTCTATTTAGTGCGTTCATGATTTTTCCATCATTATCCTCCATCTTTCATCAGAACTTCTTTTTCTTCATCTTCGCATTGTGTTTCTTCTTCTTTTCTCCTCTTCTTTTCTTCCTCTCGTTGTTTTTCTACTTCTTGTCTTCTTTTCCGTTCTATTCTCGTCGCCTTTCTTCTTCTGCTCTTCTTTTCTTTTCTTTCTTCTCGTTTTCTTTCTTCTTCTTCTTCTCTTTCCCTTTCGACTTGTCTTCTTTCCCTTTCTTCCTCTTCTCGTTCTTCCTTTCTTTTTTTCTCTTCTTGTTGTCTTTCTTCTTCTCTTTTTCGTTTCCTTTCTTCTCGTTCTTTTTTTTGCTTACTTTCCCATTCTTCTTCGTTTCTCGTCCATAATTTGTCCCATATTTTCCAATATACAGTCTATTTGATATCAAAATCATCAGGTTCTATTCCATTGTTTAGTTTGAGTGTCCTAAGTTTACTAATTTCTAATAATTTTCTAAACCTGTACTGCAATCCAAATTTTCTTCATAATATGCTTCCAATTCTTTTCATACTCTTCTTCTTGTTTCTTCATCTTTAATTCACGTTCTTTAAATTTTCTTTTCATTTTCTTTTTTCCATTTGTTTTTCTCTTCTTTTTCTTTCTGTTTGTTTTCTTTCTTTTTCCTCTTGTTTTTCTTTTTCTATTCTTTCCGTTTCCTTGCTCCATAATTTCTCTTGTATGCTCTCTTTGATCGTTATTTCGTCATCTATTTCATTAATATCTCTTTGACTTCTTCGTCTTCTTTCTTTGTACTTTCTTCATATTTCTCAAAAATAATGCTGTTTTTAATGCTCTTCTATATTTCTTAAAATCTTCTTGTTCAATTTCATTTAATTGTCTTTCTTTATTTTCTTCTTCTCTATTTCGTTGGTTGTATCTTTCTTCGTTTTTCATTTTCATATCGATCAGGATATTGCATCCATCCTGGTCCTTGATAATCTTGATATGGTCTTTTGTATCCTTGGAATCTTTTTCTATTCCCATCATACCTTTTATTATCTTCATATCTTCTATAATCATCATATTCCCTATTTTCGTTATTTCCATTTTTTCCATAGTATTGGTTTGGTTGATATCTTCTTTCTTCAGTTCTTCTTTCATTATTTTTTGCTCCTCTGATCCATATCCAAAATTATATTCTCTCTTAAATACCTACATACAAGTCAAATCTGTCCAGTAATCTCAGAAATGCATGTACATTTTCTATGTTTTCCAATGCAGCTTTTTCTTTCACTTCTACTTCAAAATGTCTTGCCATATAACGTACTATTTCCCTTTCTGAGTATGGTAGATCAAGTTGTTTAACTCGATTGATTATTTCTAACGCATATTTTCCTCTCGATCCTTCATAACCTTTATATTTTCCATTGTATAATAATCTGCTTATTTTTTCTTGTTCTGCTTCTTTCAATATCCTTGCATTTCTTGTTTCTATTTTGTTTATATTTTTAATTTATACACAACAATAAAATCTTACCTTTGTTTTACCTGTTTATATTTTTCAAATTCAAAATAAAATAAAATTTTCAAATTCCATCAATTTCATGCACATGTAAATACAACAAAAAAAAATACGAAACAACCTGTACATAAAAATATTTTATATACCTTGCAAAATTTATAATCTTAATTCAACATAAAAATGTAGGTCAAATAATTTTCATGCTTTTCTTAAATATGCAATTGAAATAGTTATTTGTTTGCTTTTAATTTCTTTTGCACAATGCACATTATTTTAAAATCAATACTTTTACACGCGTTATTCGTATTAATTGTTTCATTCAAACCAATTTAATCATTTATTGACAAGCAAAATAATTTTCCAAATTCCAATCCTTTTCAATTTGATTTACTTCAAAAATTTTACTTTATGCTTTCGTTTAATTGTGAATACAAATGCATTACAAACATTCGCTTTCAAATAACACTGCATTTACACTCATTTAAATTTTTTCAATGAAATTATTACAATACGTTAAAATAACGAAAATTTTTACAAAGCGCCTTTTACAATTTTCAAATTTAGCCCCACGTTCTGGAAGCCATTTAAATATATGCGATAGATTGTTAATGTGCTTTTAATAAACAAATTTTTATTTAGCATGAGACTCTAAATTTCGTTTTAATAAATCTTATAAATTTAGCTTCAAACTTTTAACTTCTCTTAATCTCAGGTTTGGGTACGTTTTTAAATGAAATGTTAATTTAGTTTACAACAATTTATTTCATCCATAGCATATATTTAAATACAAAACACATAATATAAAAATCCTATTTATATTACTTGCAAGTATCTTTAATCTACTGAATAATTTTATTAATATTTAACGCAAACATTATTTTCTTAACAAATCCTTATAAGACTAACCTGTACTATTTGACGAAATTTTATTTGATTCCGCACATTTAGTTCCTCCGTCGGATGCATGAACTGCTTTCTTCCCTCTTTATTAACACAATTTTCTTCATTATTTCCATCCATTTTCTTTACTTATTATTTGATTGTTTATAACAATCTTTTCACATCGCAGGCAATAAACAAACGCAAGCTGCAGCGACCCTGGTTTATTCACAATTAAATTTTAAATTCACTTTTCGAAGATTTACTTATAAGTCACTTTTTACATGTTTATGCATAACGTCTTTAATTAATGGATTTAAAATTTCACTGACCGATTTTTAATTATCACTTGTTCACTTTATTTCTTCTAACGTCTTAATAGTTCAACCACAGATTAAAGATACGTTGTTTTTAAGACAGATGCGAAACTCGGGTTGTAGAGTTACTTTGCGCATGCGTTAATCCTCCATTTTATTGTTGGTGTTGTAAACAAAGGGTGATTTAAATTATTTGTTACTTTCTCGTTTTTATGCCTTGTCATTAGATTATTGTTTTATTGTTATTGTTGTTTATATATTTATTACTAGCGGACTTAATTAGTGTGTGTAAAAATGTCGTGTAAAGGTCGCGGTGGATCTTGGTGCATGGTGCCTAATTGCACATCTAATACTAAGAAAAAGTTGTGTGTTTTCTTTGAATGCCAAAAGAACCTGAGAGGTAAATTAAAAATACGCACTTAAAATTCTAAATTTTGTTCTTATTCTTACTTGTAGACGTAAATTGTGGCTGAAACAGGTTGGAAGAATGGATCTCGATGTGGCTTGTGGAAACCACTTTCGAGTATGTCACCTACATTTCGAAGATGTTATGTATTTAAACGATATTAAGAATCGATTAAAACCGAATGCTGTACCAACACTTCGATTACCAGAGAATCCGGAACCTAATCAACCAACAGGTGAGTACAATCAAACTTCACTCTTGTATTAATGTTTTAAGTGAACAGACATTTGGAATTTAATTGTTCTTAAAATTTTCATATTAAGGTAAACTTATTATCTACTTTAACCGCAATTAATAAATAATTCAATTCTCAGTCGAGATTATATTATATTATACTGGTTGTATGTTGTCGCGTGAGACATTAAGATTAAGCTTAGCAATCTAAGTGACAGTCTGCTTTATAAACTAATTTTAATTGATTTTTATATGTGACAATCTCAAAGTTGTAAGTATCGCCAGAGGTGCCTAAATCCAAAATAAACATTATAAGTGTACAGGTAATGTAGCAAATTAATAATATAAATAACTTAGTGTTTATAATGCTTTAGGTGATTGTCGACCATCGACATCCTCAAATGTAGAGGAGCCTATACTGCCAAATTTTAGTGATTGTCAACCATCGACATCCTCTTTGCGTGGGAGCATAATCTGCCAACGTCCTCATCATTTATTTCAAGTGCTGCAACTCAAACAAGTACTCTTTTATCTGCAAATTCACCCCGGAAAAGCAAAATGCGGTCCACGATTAAAACCCTAAGGAAACAGTTAAGTAAAACTAGTCCGAATGTTGATAAAGAGGAAGATACAGTTTTGGAGCTTGAACAACTTCGTACAATATGTTACAAGTATTTTTCCAAACCACTAGCTGATATTTCAAATGGACAGATATCACTAATAGGCAAATCTTCTAAGGGATATAGATATAGCACCGATTTTAAACAAATTGCTTTGAATATTTATTTTTGGGACCAAAATTTATAAATATTTACAAACAATTCTATACCTACCAAGTAAGCGAACCTTACAAAACGTAACTGCTAATTGGTGTGTTAAGTCAGGACTCAATGAATTTATTTTTAAAGTAATTGGGGCAAAGATGAAAAACTTTACAGATGAGAAAAGACAGTGTGTTTTATGCATCGACGAAATATCATTGAAAAGTAATTTATTCTATAAAATTAAAGATGACGAAATTATTGGATTTCACGAAACAAGTGTTTCTAAGTTGCCCACGCTAGAAATTTTTTCGAAATGGAAACAACAAATTGGGTATATTTTTGTATCAACATGTGGACAAAACGATGAAAAAAATGAAATGATCTCACAATGAATACTATTTCGTCATTACAGAATAATTATTGCACAGTTAGGGCAATTATTTCAGATTTAGGTTCAAATTTTTATAAGTTTGCAAGTGGGATTGGAATAACTCCCGATCGTCCTTATTTTACCTTAAACAATGAAAAGATATTTTATATTTTTGATCCACCTCATCTAATGAAAGCAACACGCAACACTTTTTTTAAACATCAATATAAATTTAATAATTATTTAACAAATAAATGTTATATTCAAACATTTTGCGACCATGATAAAACATTACCCCTTAGACTAGCCCCTAAACTAACTGATAAGCACATGGATCCCAATAATTTTGACAAAATGAGAGTGAAATATGCAGTACAGGTTTTAAGTTCTACAGTAGCAGCTGCTTGAACTACGCATATGTCTTTGGAGCATTGCCAGCAGCATCCTTCGGTACCATCACATTTATAGAAAAAATGGATAAACTATTTGATATGGTAAATTCGTCATCATTCCAATCCACCAAATTGTACTGTCGTCCCTTCAAAGGCGAATCTTACCAATTGGAATTCTTGGAGGAGATGCTAAACATTTTTAAAACTGTACAGGTTATTAGTACAGGAGGAAAAAATGTGACGAAGAAGATAAAAAGTGTACTTTGTTGGCAAATAACAATATCATCCATTTTAAATATGTGGAAACATTTAGGCAAACGTACCTTGTTTACAAGGCGTTTGAATCAAGATTTTCTGGAAAAATTGTTTGGTTCTGTTAGGCAACAATGTGGTAACGCAAGAAACCCTACACTAATACAATTTCAAAGGGCATTCAAAAAATTATTTTGTTTAAATTTTTTTTATTATACAGAAGGAGCAAATTGTATTGACGATTTTGATGAAATCTTACAACACATTGGAAAAGAATACCACAATTTTGAAGTGGTTCGGCAGATAAACGTTTCAGATAAAAATTTAGAAATTTCTGTAACTGATTCTGATTATCGAAATTTGGATATTTATCGGCAAAATGTTTTAGTATATGTGAGTGGATATTTAATGCACAAATGCTTAAAGCAACATAGTTGTAGGACTTGCCTAGCCTTTGCTTATAAGCAAAAAAAATTAGATTCAAAATTTTTGTTTGTTCATTTCAAAAGTTATGGAGGTCTAGCAGGTGCAGCATTTGGAAATTTAAAAGTTCCAGATTGTTCTTTTTACGATTTTATAAGCAAATTGGAAAATATGATGATGAAAAATATTATATTTTTACATCCATGTACTGATTTTCCTATGGATTATCTACTTAACTTATTTATAAGATTTCGTATTTTTAGTTCATTAAAATTTATCAATCGAGACTTGCTTAGTCAAGTGGGAAAAAATCAAAAGCGGATTAATATATTTCGTTTGTAATAATTATTGTTTAAAAGTATGATAAAACTTATAAATCATACAGAAATATGTACACATAGGTATATTTTTCATCCACGTACGAATTTTCCTGTAGATTATTTAATTAATTTATTTAGATTGTGCACCTTTATTTCACTAACATTTGCTTAGAAAAAAATAAATGTTCAATAAAAAATCTTTTAAATACATACAAAATCTATTATTATGTGTTCAATTGGAGTAATTAATTAACAAGCGATAGAAATATATGTCATGATATACAGCCCCAAAAATTAATTCGTGAAAATTTACCGCGGTTAACACCAACAAAAACATGGCGGTTCATTTCAAGGTCACAAGATTTGACCCTCATATATGAAAGAGACCGACATCGAGTTTCGCATCTGTCTTAAAGACAACGTGTCTTTAATCTGTGGTTCAACATTTAACATTGAATTTCGCGTTTTAACTTTAACGTCTTCATGGTTCGATTTCTTAACATCGAGTTGTTCGTTTTTACTTTAACGTCTTCATGGTTCAACTATTTAACATTCAATGTCGCGTTTTTTCAATCATAATCCCCTCTGTCTTCCTGTTTTCATTTTGTCTTTCAAAAAATGTTCACACACAAAATCACTGAGTGTGTTTTCCAGGTAAAACTTTTATTTTTCTTCGCGCCTAAATGTCGGTAACGTTATATCCAATACGTGATATTTTGTCCAATTCAACCGGACGTTCACACAAACAGTTCTTTTATTTAGACTGCCGAAATTTTTTTTAACGCTTACTACTAATAAACAATTCTATTCACTACCTACTTAACTTAATTAAATAAAAAAGCTTTGTCTACAAAAATAAAATTAATTCTTTTTCTTAATTGAAATCAGATTGGTACCAGAAATTCATAGCTTCATTTTATTACGTTATCAATGATTGATTTGAATTAACACTTACTATGAATGTTTATAATAAATTTTCGTTTCTAAATTTTTTATTTAAAATAAACTTTTCCAGTGCAATATATCATCAAGCTTGCGCAACTTTATCGTTAACTTTTTGCCGAAATCATAAAAATACTGTAAGTCAAGTTTCATTGTTCAACTAAAGAAAAGGTTTCTGAGATTAAACCGTGTTGAAACCGTAGTTGACAAAGTTTAGTTTGCTATCGTAAATAACGAATGCATTAAGATAAAGACTTTCTAATTTATTTAAATTTTAAGCCTTTGCCCTTCTAAGACGTTTTACAACTACAGTTGCCATTTCGATATAGGTCAATAAAAATCTTTTTAAGTATTGGAAACCAATTTTAGATAAATCAAAATATTTTAGTTAGCATTTCCTTAAAAACAAAGAATTGTTTATTGCAAACATTTAAAAAATGTCACATTGTCGTTAACACTTTGCCAAAACAACAATTATGTACCAAAATATTTGCTATTCATTGCCTTCAATATACTCTCCAACAGTTTGGATTTAACAATTTGTTAATCTTACTGCATTAATCGTAATAACTAATGTTATCTAAGTGTTATACATATATGTTCAGATAAGGGTGGCAATATTTCAAGGGTACATAGAGAAACTCCGTGATTAGAGATTTGAGATAATAAATCTATGTCCGAAATGCGTTGCTTCCGATATACAGGGCCTTGAAAAATTCAAAAAGTAATATGTTTTGTCTGTATTTTGAAAACGCGTTGATCGATTTTCACCCTGATGCCTCATATTTCGCTCGAAATGCGGCATCAGGTGTTCTTTCGTTGCGTGTTATGCTTCTGTACAAGTTTTACTTGGCTTTATCGACACACGTGTGTTTCAAGCATTAAAGCTGTGGCTTAGATAGCGCTATGCACTTTAAGCGCACACATGTCGTTACAATTAACTGTTGGCATTTTTTCTTAGTTTATACTATTCATACGTGTCAATGTTTTACATGAGATGTCGTAAGACACACATTTTGCTTATTATAATTTTACTTCTAGTCTATTATACCAACATCAGGAGTTCCTCAAGGCTCTGTGATTGGACCACTCTTATTTTTATTATATCTTACAACTGATCCCTTAGTCCAACACCAATATCCACAATGAAGGACTATTTCAATTTAAAGGAATTGCAGCACTACCCTTGTGCTCTGTTAACAAGTTGTCGTTGAATGTTGAAATATGTAAAATTTCAATCTATTGTAGAAAATTTCTTTCCATTACAATACCTTGTGATATTGATTCAAGCTTATTAGAACGTTACTTTGAAATAAAATAAATTGTACTAAGTTGATTGAAACACAATGTAAGGTGCATTACGAGCTTTTTACACTAACAATAAAAGCAGTTTATATAAATCCATAATAATTTCCTTTTTAAAATCCAATTTGGGCAAACTGATTATAGCATATAAATTTTAGTTGTTAACAGAACTAGAAATTGATCAAGGAGTGGAAAGAGTAAATTTGAGATACGGGCTATTAGCAGCATATTTACATCTTATGCTAACACTTGCACACAGAAATGTAGATAAGGTAAACCACGGACCAGACAGCTGTAAAAGGATGCCTAATTAAGTACGATGGTAAAGAACGACATCTAAAGAGGTGTAGTTTCTCAAAAACTCTAAAGACTATAAAGAAAATGACAAGTTGCAAATTCAAAACATTGCGATTTGAAAAGACTATCAACTAGATCACGAGAAAGTATCGATAAAGGTTACGAAACTGAACGAAGTACGTAGATTCATATTATTTGACAAGAAAACGTTTTCAGTAGTTTATCACGGCAGCAAAAAATTGAAAATTTGATAGAAAGTTCTAAAGAACCCATAAAAAGTAGTCATATAGCAAAATGGAAACACAATATCTTAAAAGAAAATCAAACAAATATATTGACTAACATTTGCAAAATAAGTGGATTTTTAACTACAAGTAAACTTATATTAACCTTTTCTTTCTTCATAATTTGAAGTATCATAAGCATTTTGTTAAGGTTTTATCATATTTTGAAAAATAATATTCATTTATTTCATACAACATAAATTATTATAAAAGTATGTGGGGACTGTTTTGGCAGTGACTGTATTTAAATTGTAACACATTTCAAGAACTTTTTAGTACTACTTTACTTATTAATATTTTTTGAAGATGATACAACAGCACGCTACTGGCGAACCGGAAACTGTCACCGGCCATATGTAATGCAATGCATTTGTTTAGTAAATATTCTTTTGTATGGATTTTCCTATTTCTAAAATAAATAATTTTATGCATTCATTACGTATTTAAATTGCAAGGTTGTTCAAAAACATTAACAAATAGAAAAGTTATCATATTTTTAACAGATAAGAGAATTCAAAATTGTAATTTATAAGTGTATTATAAAAAATTAAGGTACTTTACTATTGAGGAAAACTCATATTTTTTACAAAACTCGGATACGGCTTAAAAAAATTGATATCTAATAGTTGCATTCTAAGTTTTGGATCACGACAATTTTTTATCAAGAATAACTCTTTTTTCAAAACACCGATTGTAAAAAAGTTTTCTATATGGTTCCAACTTAAGTAGACACACGGTATATATAACATAATGAAAGACTCCAAGAAAACCAATGCCAAATGTTTTTCTTAAAGTGTTGAAATTAGCGTCAGAGATAATTTCAAAGAAATCGGTCTATTTTCTAAGGGCTTGAAGAAACAACAGGAAAACAGCAACGGAGTTCTGTTCTTAAAAAGTAAGTAAATAAACAATTGAAAAACTTCAAACTACCCAATAAACCCCAAAAGACGAAAAATTTCTGTGTGGGTGTTTTTTTAATGTTTTGCTGACTACTAAGAATACAAATTCAATTATTTCTTTTAAGGGTTTAAATGGTACTCAAAGGTAGCCAAAGATTTGATTAGTAAAGCGGTTTTTTTAGGATGAAGATTTCAAAACCCAAGAAAACTTAAAACCGTTAAAAGTCAGGTACTTAATCAATTTTTCTCCGGTTATTACACTGAATCAAAGAGCATATAACTGAATGTTCAACAATAACATTTTAACATACTGTGAGATAAATCAAAAATTCTTTAATATTAACCTTTAACCGCTAACGTGCGGTCTGTAGGACACCAACTTAGTTGTTTTAGATTTAACTTTTAGCAGAAATTTTTTTGCATGGTGGGGGTTTGTGTACCTTTCTACGACTGCATAATTTAGTTGTGTGCAAGCCAGTTTAGTAAACGGGTGCTTTGTTTTAGTATAACGCTTTCAGCGGTCTCTGAGATTTCACGTTAGTAGTTAAGTGAAGAATTCGGTTTTTGCAAATTTATAGTTTTAGTGTAAAAATGACCGAAAATAAAAAATTTCCTGTTATAATGCATCCTGGCGACCCCAAATTTGTTAATTGGGCTCAAGATTTGTTGGATCAAGGTGCCGAAAATGTGCAACTTGAAGAAAGCGAGGATGATTTATAAGTTATCGGAACAAAATGGGCGGAATTGATTACAATTAATATTATTATTAGTTGTTAAAAAGTTGTCAAAAGAAATTTGTTGCTCTATCGGTTTTCATTATTTTTAAAGTTACGCTATAAGAAGATTAAGTTAGCAGAACAATTGTTTATAATAAATAAATAAATGTAACAAAAAGTTAACAATTATTGCTCATTAAATAAATATGTCTTGTATTTTTTGTTTATTAAATGAGGTGAAAGAATGGTAAAATACTTGCCAGCGTGTAAACTTAGAGTAAACTTCTCTTTAAATGTTAGTTGCTGCTTTGAATGAGTTGCTAACAAATATATAAGTTCTAAATGTTTGCCGTATAAAATATACAAACTATTTGCAGTCGTAACATGCAAAGGACAAGACAAGAAAACATCTCAAAATCAAAGGGAAAGTTGGGACATTTTAATGCGTTATGTCTGCCACAACAAAACACATATGGCTAGAATACGACGACATGCGAGAAAAAGCAGAGGTGAAACACGAAGATTATTTAATGCATCCGCAATTATTAATCTACATTAATCAAAATAAATAAAAATAAACATCATGCCAAAGTTTAGAGCAAAATTTTCCGGAGTTTTAAGTCTCCCAGTCGGATCGGGGGAGAGGGAGGGGTTTAAACAGTGTTTTGCAGCAGGAAAATTAGCAAATGCTACAGCAGATATGAATAGGATTATCTGTCCTAAAATCCACTACTAAAAAACATGATGTAACAATAATAATCGGTAACTTCAATGCTATAGTAGGCAAAATAAAAACTGAAGGATGTACAGGAGATTATGATCTGGGGAAGAGAAATAATAGAGGAAAGCGACTAATACAATTTTGGCAAAGCGAAGAATTAGTGATAATGAACACGATGTTTAACTTATTAAACAGAAGATTGCATACATGGACGTCATCTATGGACAACAAAGAAAGAATTGTCAGAAATCTAATAGATTATGTAATCATTAATAACTGATTTAGAACAACAACTAAAAATTAACAAAGGTATGATGGACCTTTCCAATACAATTAATAGGACAGGTATTATTCCAGAAGAATGGCTTATGTCGTATTTAAGTTGTGTATATAAATCAATGATACTACAGTTTATATTTAATAGTTTTACTGTTAAAATAAACTATGTACATGAATACGTTTTACTGTCAGCCGGAACATATCTTCTGCCCCCGGTCCCCGTTGTCACCGTGATACCAACTACCGTACCAACTGCTGTATCGCAAGCCCCTAACATCTCCTATTCTTTACAAATCTAATTTTGTTGGTTGTTTAATTATTCTACCTGATCGAGTTGTTACAATTGAACTTTCATCATTTTGACTAAAATTATCATTAGCACATTCGTGCCTTTGACCACACCACAAAGCATTCAATGGATCATACCAAAGTATATTATGATCATTGTGATTGATAATTGTGGTTTGACCAAAGCTTACATGCTTCTTAACTTTATTGTGCTGTTCCATTTCAGAATCGTTTTTAGAGAAATTGTTATTTACAAATTTGATAAATCTACGATTTCTTTCTAATAACGACCCTTTGTCTAATTTAACCTTATATCTATGTTTACTTAGTATTTTAAGGACTATGCCTGGTTGCCAATTAGAATTTGGTTTCGTTTGAACATATACTGTATCTCCTCTACCTAAAGGCCTTAATTCCTTTACTCCTGATGTATCATGGTATCTTTTTGACGTTTCTGACTGTTATGAAGGTAAGTACTGTACTTTCTGTGATTGATAACTTTTGGTTTTAGTTGATTTTCAATAACAGGCAAGTTGTGTCTGGTTTTCCTCGACATCAATAGTTCGTTAGGTGAATAGTCGCCACTAGCGGTGTTGCGGTATTGTAATAGAGCCATGTAGATATCCTTTTGATCTTCAATTACTTTTTTATTATAGATTTGGCAGTTTGCACACTTCGTTCTGCCATACCGTTAGAACGAGCGTTCGTTGGTGAAGTGATCATGTGTTGAAAATCCCACTCAATAGCAAATTGTTTAAACTGTTGTGAGGTAAATTGCGGACCTCCGTCTGATACGATAATAGCTGGTATTCCTTGTCTTGAAAATATAGCTTTCATAATTTTTATAGTTTCTTCACTAGTCGCGTTTGTGTTTAGTTTTTCCACCTCTATGTATTTTGAGTAATAGTCCACGAGTAATAAGTATATGTTACCATGTAACTCAAAGAGGTCACATCCAACTTTGTACCAAGGTGTGGATGGAATTTCATGTGAAGTCAGAGGTTCGAAATTTTGAGAACGTGAATATTTTAGACATAAGTGGCAATTACTAATGTACTGTTTTATTTCGTGTCGCATGGTTGGCCAAAAATAGACTCTTCGGCTAATTTGGTGCATTTACTGATTCCTAAGTGACTATAATGAATTTTGTTCAGCATTTCTTTACGCATTTTAGTTGGTATTAATAAGCATTGATCTTTGAAAATTATGTCATTGTCGACTGTTAATTGATTTTTGTATTTTTCAAAAATTTTAACACTGTCTTGCAGTTTCTTTTTATTTTTATTCCACCCAGTTAATATTACGTCCTTGAGTTCTTGTAATTCTGGATCTTGAATTGTGTTTTTTCGAATTTCTTGTAATTTATGTTCACTTGCATTTATTTGTGAAGTGATTAAGCATACTTGAGAATTTAGTTCTTCATCAAATGCACTGTCAATTAATTCTTTTACGCTGGCTCTAGATAAAGCATCAGCTATAATTTGTTCTTTACCCGGGCGGTACTTGACTTCTACCTGGTATTTTTGTACTGCTAGCAACATTCGTTGCAGTCTCCCTGGGCATTTGTTTAAAGGTTTTTTGAATAACGTGATTAAGGGTTTGTGATCCGTTTCAACTATTGTCTTTTTCCAAATATGTACTGTTGAAATTTTTCTAAACCGAAACAGATTGCCAACATTTCTTTTTCGATTACTGCGTAATTTTTCTGAACGTCCGTCAAGGCTTTCGAAGCGTATGCACATGGTAGTTTGTTTTGCAGTAAAACTGCACCCAACCCTCCGTGACTTGCATCAACTGAAATTACTGTTTCCTTGTTTACATTAAAGAATTGTAGTACTGGACTATTAGATAATTTTGTTTTTAATTTTGTTAAAGCAGTTTCGTGTATTTCCTCCCAATGAAAAAGTATATCTTTTTTTAAAAGTTCTCGTAATGGAAGGGTATCTGATGAAAATCCGGGAATAAATTTGTTAACGTAATTTAGGACACCGATCAATCTTTTGAACATCGTTTTTGTTTTCGGGCCTCGGGATTTCCATAATAGCTTTAATTTTGTTGTAGTCTGGAGATAAACCGTTTTGACTAATAACGTGGCCCATGTAGTTAATTTTGTTTGACCAAATTTGCACTTGTTTAAATTGAATTTAATTCCGGTGATCCTAGCTTTTCTAATACGGCTTTTAATCTGGCATCATGCTCGTTTTTAGTCTTACCATGAACTAATATGTCGTCCACATAGATTTCGACTCCTTGCATTTGAAAACTTCTCGAAACCGTTCTTGAAAAACCTCAGGTGCGCTACTGATGCCATAAGGTAAACGTTTGAACATGTATCGACCGAAAGGAGTACCAAATGTGCAGAGTTTAGAGCTTTCTACATCTAATTTTATTTGATAAAATCCAGATGTTGCATCTAGACTACTAAAGTAACGTGCTCCTTCGAGTTTACCTGTAATTTCTTCTAAGGTTGGTATTTGACAATGTTCTCTTAGTATGTATTTGTTTAAATCTTGCGGATCAAGGCAAATTCTCAAGTCTCCGTTAGGTTTACGCACTAAAACCAATGGATTTACCCATTCTGTTGGTCCATCCACCTTCTGAATTATTCCGTTGCCAATTAAACCATCTAACGTCTCTTTTAATTTATCTAGCAGTGGTAGAGGTACTTTTCTTGTGGGATGTACAGCGGGTATTGCATTACTAGATATTGTTATATGATACGGTTCTTTGAGACATCCAACTCCCGAAAATAATTCTGCGTAATTTTGTACAAGTACTTTATATTCGTTTGTTTCAGTCTTATCAATATTATTTGAAATTGAATCTACCCTAGCGACTAAATTCAGTTCTTTACAAGCCGGTAGCCCTAGGATAGGCTGACTGTTTGTTTTACTACATAAAATTCTAACCAGTATTCTTTTTGTTTACTAACGCACTTTAGGTAGCAAGTACCAATCACTTGTAATTTTTCACCAGTATAAGAACTTAAACGAACTTTAGTTTGTTTCAAAGTGTTTTCATAAGGCATTTCGAGTGATTTGAAATACGAAATAGGTAAAATATTAGCAACAGCGCCTGTATCAATTTTAAATGAATACAGTTTCCTCTAATTTCTAAATTTGCCTGCCATGAATTATTCCCTAATAAATCATTCGATTTTAAATTATTGATTGAACCTACAAACAATGGTTCATTTTGCGATACCTCGTCTGCCCTACTTAATCTATTTTCAACTAAGCTATTGATTCTATTCTTAGATCTACACATAAATGCGAAGTGATTAGTTTTTTTACAAGAATTGCACATTTTATTATATGCCGGACAGTTATTAATCATATGGGACTTACCACAATTTCTACAGTTATTTATGAATTTCATCTTAACCTTACTTGATGACCTCGAATGTTCTTGGCTTCTGTAACGTGATTGGTTGTGATGCTGCTGAAATCGACTTCGTCTCGGGTTGACTTGTGAGTAATCGCCTGATGTGTTATCTCCTGACGTCTTCTTATTGCTGTTCCACCTAGTTTCTTTGATGTAATTGACCTCGCCACTTGTACCTGCTTCTTCCTCTATATTTCTACGTTGTTCTTTGGAATTTTCAAATACGGTGCACATTGTTATTGCATCTTGTAGGGTGCTTTTGTCATTTTGCAGTAATTTTTCCCGAAGATCTCCATTTCTAATACCACATGTGAGCATACACCGTACTAGATCGTTCTCTAGTTTCCCGAATTTACATTTATTGGCTTGACCTTTAAGTACAGTTACGAATTGTTCCAAAGTTTGTGTTGCTTGTTTCAGAGTAAAGAATTTATAGCGTTCGAAGGATAAGTTTTCTTGAGGCAGAAAGTGTTTATCGTACTTCTCTAGTAATTTTTCTAGTTTATTTATTTCCACGTCGGTAAATTGGAATGTTGTGTAAATCCTATACCCGGTTTCGCCGATAAGGTGAAGCAATTGGGCACATTTTAATTCTTCGTCTTTTTTATTTAAATCGCTGGCTTTTAAGTAGTTTAGAAATCTTGCTTTCCATATAATCCATTCGTCTGCTGTATTACCATTTGTATTTAATGGTTGTATGGCGGCCATTTTGTGTTTACGTACTTGCTTGTATTTGTTATAATTTCCTTGTAATTATTTCTTGGAACACTATTGTAGATAGTTTGTTCGCAGCGCCATGTCGTATTTAAGTTGTGTATATAAATCAATGATACTACAGTTTATATTTAATAGTTTTACTGTTAAAATAAACTATGTACATGAATACGTTTTACTGTCAGCCGGAACATATCTTCTGCCCCCGGTCCCCGTTGTCACCGTGATACCAACTACCGTACCAACTGCTGTATCGCAAGCCCCTAACAGCTTAGGTCTAAGTTTATACCAATACCAAAAAAAAACAATACAAAGAATTGTACGAAGCATAGAGCTATAGTATTAATGAATCATACATTGACAGTCTTTCTTAAAATCATTCACAAAAGAATATTCCTATATATAGGAAACTCAAAGAGGCCGTTAGTGATACACAGCTAGGGTTCAGAAACGGATTAGAAACAAGAGAGGCCTTATTTAGAATAAATGTACTAATGCAACGATGTCTAGACGTAAATCAAGATCTTCAGGCATGCTTCATTGATTTTGAAAAGGCTTTCGATAAAATCAGACATGAAAAACTATAGGAAATATTTCAAAAGAAAAACATCGATAGTCGTGATATAAGAATAATAGCCAATTTATATTGGCATCAAACACCTAAAGTAAAAGTAGAAAATAAAGTAACGAAAAGATTAAGATTTGCCGTTATGTCCGACAAGGATGTTGATGTATACTCTCTCCGATTTTATATAATACCAGTCTTTAAGCACGTCCTACGGACGCATGAGTTTTGACCTATAATTTTTGACCTTAAGGTCATAGGTCAAAATAATGTATACAAATGATGTTTGTCTTATCAAGACAAACATATTTGGTAATAAAACAAAAATTAATTTTGAAGTTTGGGGAGAGTGGGTGTGGCCAATCCACCAGCAGGTTAAGTTAGAGTTTCAAAACCCTTGCATCCACACCTCCTTAAAATCCTCTATCGAATGGTGTATTCTGAGGAAATGATAAACAGACAGACAGAGATTTCAAGGTATTATATACCTTGTATTCCAGGGAGAAAGCAACATAGGATTTTTATTAAGGCAAAATATAGAACGGATCTACTTGTGCTATGATATTTTTCACCGTCGCGATACGACGTGCGTTGTAAGTGTCAGTTGAAGTAAGAAATAGAGAGCGGTTTGTGTGATCGCTTTCTCAAGTAAGTACAACTAATTCTATTACATAATTAAGCATAATTATTTTCGTAAATTAATTTTAGGTTATAAACAAAAGTACATTATAAAGAATATTAAGCTGATTTAAGATGCAGTTATATATGATTAAAAGTGCCTATGAAAGTATAATTATGTAAACGGATTCAGGTTTCATTTTTATACAGCATGTTAAGAACTTCACGATATAATACCGATTCTTGTGTAAAACACGACGAAGGAAGAACCAGGAGACGAGAGATTCATAGGCAAGGAATATTATTATTTTAGTACCTACCTAAAAAGTGATTTAACTTGGAATATTATTTGCAGGAGTCGTACAAGCTAAATGTAGGTAAACAAAAATGTTGTGATTATTTGAGAATGCCAAATAGTTAACAGCTTTGTATGTTTGAACCTCGGTTTGAACTCACAAAAAGAATAAGGTTTGTATTTTAAATTATTTTCTTTGTTTCATATTTTAAATTTCAGATCACAAATTTAAATCTCTGCAAATTCACACATGAGATCTATGCACACAATCGCCAAACCTGTGTAAAATAAATTTAAATTATGTTTATTAATAAAATTGATTTTCTTTGAAAGTCGTGTAAAATTCTTTTATGTGATTTTTTGATGGTTCTGAAAAGGACCGTTTTGGTTTTGGGTAGGTATGCAGAAGTGAAAGCTACATTTTATTTAAGCCAGCAACTGCTTATATTAAATGCTCGAACTGCTGTTTATTTACTGCTAAACAATGCCCTAATCGATTATAAAAATTGCGTTGCACATTAGAGATTACGTTTGCCGGAACATTAGCAAACTTCTACAATTCTGTCCTTTAATGACTCGACAGTGATGGGTAGTCGATCTGAATACATTTTAGAGGCAATGTATGAGAATAAGAAAAAGTCATTAGGAGACAAATCTGGTGATCTCAATGGCCAAACAATTTCAACACCTCTTCCAATCCAAGTTCTGGGCAACGCATCATTTAAGAGACCTTTTACCAGATTAGCAGTACGAGCTGGACACTAAACAACAATATCCTCTTCAGCAACTTCGTGCAATGCTGGTAGCACATGCTCAATTAATAGGTCACGGTACTTAACAGCAGTAAGTGTACCCTCAATAAAAAGAACCTATTACGGTATTGAAAATATCCCAGCCCAAACATTTACTGCTTGGGGATATTGGGTGTGAGCTGGTATAAACACATGAGGGTTTTCTGTGCTCCAAAAACGGTAATTTTGAATGTTTGTGTTCCATTTAATGTAAAAGTGCATTCATCAGTAAAACACAGATTTTTAATAAAGTTATCGTCATTATTAGATTTTTTCCATTAAAATTTCACAAAATTCTTGTCTTTTTTCAGCATCCGTTCTGAAAAGCTCTTGATGTTGAGAATAATGGTAGGACTTATATTTGTGTTTCTTTAGTATTCTATGTACATGACTTTTACTTAGACCGCAGTCAACACTTAGTTGTCGAACACTTATGATCGGATTATGCTGAACAGCTGCTAGTACATCAATCTCGTCGTCGTTGTTGTTAGTCCTGTCAAGCTGCACCAGCTTTGGCCGCTTAGAACACTGCCAGTATTTTCAAAGGTTTGAAATACTCGCATGACTGTACTAGCACTTGGAATCGGTCGATCTTGAAAAGTGCAGCAAATAATGCTGAACAATTTCTATAGCTTTCACCACTGCATACCCATTTAACCATTTGAACTTTTTCAGCAGTTGTATACACACTCATTACTGCAGAAAGTTATAAAAGTAGCGCTAATAATTCAAATTTAAGTTGGTTGCTGCAACTTCAGAGCAATCAAAATGACACATACCGACATCGCATTGGTTGAAAATTTCAAAGCACTAGTAGATCCATTCTATATTTTGCCGTAATAAAAGTCCTATGTTGCGTTCTCCGTGGGACACACGGCTATATGTCAAGAAGCTTTAGAAGAAACTTTCACAGTAATAACTATGGCCTAAGACTAAATTTTAATAAAACAAAGTTAATGATTATAACAAAGAAGGTAAATGTTGATGACAATTTAACAATTTCAATACGCGAGTTCAAAGGGCTATAAATATCTAGGAGCTTGGATAACAGAAACTAGCAATCAAACTAAAGAAATAAAAACTAGAATTGAAATCGCAAGACAAACGTTTGTAAAATTGAAAAGATTCCTATGCTGTCGAGATAATTAACTTAGATCTTCGAATGCAGATGTTATGATGCTACGTTTTCTCTACATTGCTATATGGCTCAGAAGCATGGACACTGAAACACACAAATATAGATTATTTGAGCAAAATGTGTGTCTTACGACATCTCGTGTAAAAGCATTGACACGTATGATTAGTATAAACTAAGAAAAATGCCAACTGTTGGCATTTTTCTTAATAGATTATTTGCTGAAAATGTAACATAAGAGATTAAGTCGCAAAATAAAATCCACTTAGAAGGCGACCGATAGTTGTATTCAATATGCACCTGAAATGCAAAGTAAAAACTAGTTACCTAAGGGTCAGCGGTTCTCAATATTTTTTAGTATTTTATTTGTTACAAACAAAATTTGATTTATTAAAAGTCATAATGCATGCATCAATAAATAGATAAATTTTACCGTAAGTAAAGGATAATACAAAAAATACACAAAAAGATTTCAAAGCATACTTTTAATATGAAATTAGGAACAAATATAATTAATTATTGCTCACAAATAATGAAGGAATTCTGTAAATGATGTAAATAGGCTACGAAGAATTTAGGAAATCCATTAAAATTCAATTAGTGGAATATTGAAAGGAAAGTTTTTCCAAATATATATCGCAATATAATCACTGCACATACTTTTAATATGTAATTAGGAACAAATATAATTAATTATTGCTACACTTGGATACTATTTAGAGATCGTTGTCACTATCACTAAAAGTAAAGTGATCGTCTTCTAAGTCACTATCCGTATTTACAGTAAAAATCAAAGGTCTCACATCGTCTATAATTTGTTCACGCTTCACGTCTTTTATTCGTCTTTGGTTGAAGAAGCTGTCGGACGCTTTTCACTCTTGCGTGTGTGGTAGGATGCGTTATCAAGAATAATGATTGACGGCCGTTTAAGGTTTTGTAGGATGCATTCCTCAAACTACTTCTCAAACAATACCGAATTCATATTATCGTGGTAATCTGCGGATTTCTTGGTACTAGAAAATATTAAACTGCCCCCTTCTATAAAACCATTTCGGCCACCAGCATGGACAATAATATAACGTTTACCATGGGAAGCTTTAGTAGGTTGCTTTAAACTTTTAACACTGTCATCTTGCCAACTACGTTTACTTGCACCTCTACTAAAAATCCATGTTTCGTCTAAAAAGACGAACTCGTGTGGAATTTTGGACTGTAGATTTTTTAAGTACTTCCTCAAAAATACATTACGCATGGAAACCACATGGGATTGCTCGCATAAACCTCGTCTGTTATCACCGGTCTGCTTAAAATTAAAACTCATTTCTAGTACAAGGTATAAGCTTGATCTGCCAATATCGCAAACATATTTCAATTTTAATACGGCTAACAATGTGTCCAGAGTTGCATACATATCATAAATCAAGTCTCGGATGGTTTTCTTTGTGGTCTTTGGTAGGTTCGTCGTACATTTTAAGCCGGCGATATGTAATTCTCTTTAAATCACTTGCACTTTCTCGCATAGAACATGTCCTCGCCACTGTTTGTCTGCTTACTTGTACCGCATCCGCCGTTCTTTGCTGAACAGCCATTACTGAAGTAAGTGGCACACCATGATTCTTTCTCCTTTCAAAATAATCGTACACATTCAACAAAATTTTACGTTTAGCTTCAGTAGCATCGATTGCGCACGGGTTCCATACGAAAATAATCTGGCGCAGTAATTATATTGAAATATATATTTGGAAAAACTTTCCTTTCAATATTCCACTAATTGAATTTTAATGGATTTCTAAATTCTTCGTAGCCTATTTACATTATTTACAGAATTCCTTCATTATTTGTGAGCAATAATTAATTATATTTGTTCCTAATTTCATATTAAAAGTATGCTTTAAAATCTTATTGTGTATTTTTGTATTATCCTTTACTTACGGTAAAATTTATCTATTTATTGATGCATGCATTATGACTTTTAATAAATCAAATTTTGTTTGTAACAAATAAAATACTAAAAAATATTAAGAACCCCTGACCCTTAGGTAGTTCAAACTTATTTTTCTATTGTTGTCAAATTTCCATAAGGTTTGTTTTAACCAACTTTCGCCCTATAGAACTGGTTTTTATTTTGCATTTCAGGTGCATATTGAATACAACTATCGGTCGCCTTTTAAGTGAATTTTATTTTATGACTTAATCTCTTATGTTACATTTTTCAGCAAATAAACTATATTAAAAACTTTTGAAATGCAGGGCTACAGAAGGATATGGAGAATAGCATAGACAGAAACAGTAACTAAACAGAAGTACTAAGTAAATGGATAAGAAATGTGAAATAATAATAATAATAAGAAAAATAAAAGGTGCAAGAAGTGTAGGTCGAAGAAGGACATACTGGTTACGTAATTTAACAGAGTTATAGGGCTGTAGTAATTAACAAACTATTTAAAGCTGCTGTCAACAAAATACAGATTGCCTTGATGATTTAAACCTCCGATAGGAGACAGTACTTAAAAAGAAGAAATCAAAATAAATAAGTAAAAGATAGCAGCAGCGTCAACGAACAGTGCGGACGTGTTTTAAGTTTTACTCCAAGTTTTACTAAAGTTGTTAGTTATAATTAACTTTGTGATGATAATTAGAGGGTGTTTTGTATCGAAGTGAGATTCTTCAATAAAATTTCTTTTGTGGTAAGATAAAAGTACACTTTGCGAGTTGATAACTTTATCCTCACAACAAAGTGCATATGTGCATGATTTCGTTTCTCCTGATACGAACAAAATATAAATTAATTGCAATTAAAACATGTGATAGAAGGTTGTTAGTGTTATAGTGCTGCACGATTACGGACAAGAGTAAGATTACGATAACAACTAAATGTATAATTGTGTATAATGAAATTTGAACTATCTGGTGAAAAAAAAGGTTGATTAATTCAGTTTATAAACGTTTTGTAAAATAAAAATAAACATTTTAATTCTAAGAGTCGCGTAATGTTATAAGGTTTTCCAAAAATTATTTTCGATGACGACATGACGAAGAAAGAAAAAATTAAGAGAAGAGAGAAACATGCCGAGGAAAGAGGGGAAAAGAATCAAATTTGTGGGTAGAAGGTGAGGAAATGATATGGGATGAACAGAAGGAGAGATTAGTGAATAAAGAACAAAAGACTAGCAAGAGAAGGAAAGAAGGATGGATATAAATGTGAGGTGAGAAGATATAGAAAGGAAAAACAAGCGAGGGAAGGGAAAATGGGAACAAAAAGAATAGACAATTAAAATTAGTGTTTTGGAATGTGGCAAGAATTAAAAGAAAAGTATAGAATTTTGGCAGTGTATAGAAAAGTTTGAGGCGGTGGGCTTGGTGGAAACGTGGGTGGAGGAAAAAGATTGGAATGGGAGGTACGGGAAGAGAGAATGCCTGGGAGATATAAATGGAGGGCGCAGTTTGCGACAAGAAACAATAAAAAGGGAAAAGCAAAAGGGGGAATTATAAGTGGGGTTAAGAGAGGGTGGGAAATGAAAGGAGAGGGGGAGGAGCAGAGACAAGGAATGGTAGTGAGAAAGGTGATAAGGAAGAAAGGAGAAGTTTACAAAGTATTGGTGGTATATGGACAGGAGATGAGTGAGACGACAAAGAGGACGAAAGAGTTGGGAGTGGGAAAAGAAGAAACAAAAGTTATTTTGAGAGGGGACTTTAATGCTCAAATTGGAGAAAGGGGAGGGTTGTGAGTAAATGGGGAAGAAAGAAGAAGAGTAAGTAAGGATAAGAAAGAAAACAAGCAAGGGCATGAATTGTTGGATTTTTGTGAGGAGAATAAACTATGGATACTTAACGGAATATAGAAGAAGAGAAAAGTGAGAGTACACATATATAGGAGGTAAGGAATCGACCATAGACTACGTCTTAGCAGATGAGGAGCTAATGGAAGAGATAGACGACTTCAGGATAGGGGAGGAGAAAAAGTCAGACCGTTTACTATTGGAATTAGTGTTAAAAGGAGAGGAAAGAAAGGGGAAAGAAGGAAAAAAGAATGGGAGAAGGAAAGATATGGACGGAAAGCAGCATAATAAATTATACAACAAGACTAGAAGAAGAACAATAGAAAGAGGGGGGATAGAGGAGGAGATAAGAGAAATAGAGTAAAAGATGGAAGAGGCAGTGGAGAAGAGAAAGTTTAGAAAAAAACAGACAACAGGAAGGGAAGAAAGAAAGTGGTGGAGTAGAGAGTGCGAGAAGGAAAAAAAGAGGTGAGGAAGGGGATAAGAAGGTGGAATAAAAGCTTGATGGAGATAGAAGAGGTAAAGAAGTTAAAAACATGGTATAAAAAGAGTGCAACGAAGGCGAAGAAAGTATATAAGGAAAAGATGGAGGAGAAGACAAAGAGTTTGAGGAAGGAAAAGGAAACATGGGAGTAGCTGAAGATGGAAGAAAATTAGAGAGGAAATAGAAAAGGGATAGAAAAAATAAGAAAAGATAAGGCTGTAGGTACGGACGGGATACAGAGAGAACAGTGGAAGTATACAGGATAAAAGATGAGAGAGAAGATGAGAAAAATAATGAATAAGATATGGAGAGGAGAGAAGTTACTGATGGAATAGAGGGAGGCAATAATATGCCCAGTACATAAGGGAGGGAAGAAGAATGAAATAAGGAACTATAGGGAAATTAGTATTACAAACACGGGATATAAGGTGTATGCCACGATTCTACAAGAAAGATTAAATAATCAAATAGTGGGGAAGGGGTTAATATGGGAGTGGCAGATAGGTTTAGAAAGGGAAAATGACAATAGACCATATTTTCGTTTTAAAAATATAGTGAATAGGAATTCGAAAAGAAAAGGGGAAAGTTTATGCTTTATTTTTGGACATTAGAGCAGCTTTTGACAATGTGGACAGAGAAAGTTTATGGGAAGTTATGAGAATAAAAAGGTACGAGTGGATGTGGTGAGGGCTATGGAAGAAGTATATGGAGAGACAAAGTGTAGTGTGAGATTGGGGAGGGAATTGAGTGAGGGTTTTGGACAAGCAAGGATTAAAACAAGGGTGTCCACTTAGCCCAAGCCTATTTTTTTTATATATAGGAGACTTGGAGGAGACATTGAAGGGTAAGCAGCAGGGGGAGATAGTGATTGGGAAGGTAAAATATGGGTTTTGGCGTACGCCGACGATGTGGTGGTAGTGGCGAAAACAAGGGAGGAAATGGTGGGATGATGGGGACAGTGAACAAATTCATAGAAAAAATGAAGGTAAATGTGAAGAAAACAAAATGTCGGTTTTTCAAAAAAAAAGGAGGGGAGAAAAAGAGGAATGAAAGTGGGGAAAAGAGGTGGTAGAAGAAGTAGAAGAGGTGAGATATTTAGGCTATAGAATAAGGTACGACAATAAGAAAGAGGCACATTTAAAGGAGTTAGAAAGGAAAGGAAGGAGAATAAAATGCAAGTGTAGGGATTGGAGGAAAGAGTGTTTGGAAATAACGTAATAAGAAGGGGGTGGTTATTTAAAAGCTTAATAAGGTGTATAATTACATACGGGGCAGAAGTGTAAGGATGGAAGGAATGGGAAAGATTAGAGAAAGTGCAAAAGCGATATTGGAAAGGAATATTAGGGTTGGAAAGAGAGATGCCGGGGTACATAGTTGAGGAGGAAATAAAGATGGAAAAATTAAGAATACACACGGAGAAAATAACAATGAAATATGAGAAAGGTATAGAGAAAAGAGGAAAAGGGAGATTGTGATAAAAGTGTGGAGGGAAGTAAGAGATGGAAGGATAAGTTATGGACAGGAGAACAGGATGCTGTAATACGAAAGAGAGGGATATGCGAGGGAGAAAGTGGAAAGGAGAAGAAAAGAGAGGGAGGGAATAAAATAAGAGAGCAAATTGCGGAAAGAGGCAGAGACATTCAGAAGCAAGAAAGGAGAGAAAAATTAGAGGGGGAAATATAATAGAAAATGTGAGGAGTTGGTGAATGAAGGGATACCGAGGTATTTGAAGGAGAGGATTAGCTTAAAGAAGAAAAGAATAGTAGCAAGGTTTAGATGTGGGAATGAGAAGGCTGAAAATAGGTACTAGTTGGAGGATCATAGAATAAAGTGCAGGCTGTGTGGAAAGAGCGGGAAAACTGGGAGCACTTAAGTTGGGAATGTGAGAAGTTAAAGGAAGAGAGAAAGAAAAGAGGGAAGATATTAAAAGAGAGAGGGAAGGAGTGAGTTGGATGGAGGAGGTGATAAGAAGCAGGGAAAGAATAATAGGATTAGAAGAGAAAGGGGGAGGTAATAACTAGATATATTATAAGTTGTGTACAATTTAGAGTTTAGGTTAGTTAGAAAGGTGATTGATTTTATATGGTTTGTATAAATTGTAGAAATGTAAATTGTAGATACTTAATGTAAGAAATAATTAATTAAATACAAATAAATAAGTAAAAAATCTAAGAATATTAATTATGTACCTACCTGACAAATTCTTTTCTATTGTTACATCTCATTCAGGGTTGAAATATTTCATAGTAACTAGTTTAGACCATTCTCTAAAACTAAATTCAAAGCAGTAGTTAACAATTTTAGAGTAGTTCATTCTTACACTGACAAGTTTTCGGTATTATTAGTTATTTCTGCGAGCAACTCATTGTTGTTATGTTAGCAACTAATTCAAACCATCCACCAACATCAAATTCAAACCCGCAACTAAATTTAAAGAGTAGTTCACTCTTGTATAGGTTTGCACGCTGACTAGTGTTTTGCCATTCTTTCACATTGTTTAAGAAACAAAAAATACGAGACATATTTATTTAGTGAACACTAATTGTTAACTTTTTGTTACATTTATTTATTTTGTTATAAACAATTGTTTCGCTAACTTAATCTTCTTTTAGCGTAACTTTAAAAATAATGAAAACCGATAGAGCAACAAATTTTTCTTTGACAATTTTTAGCAACTAGGAACTGAGCAACTAATAATAATATTAATTGTAATCAATTCCGCCCATTTTGTTTTCGTTAACATATAAGACGTAAAATTTTCATTGAGTTCTATTTGTGAAGACGCTTTTGAATAAGAAATAACTATTTTCAAATGCTTTTTTAAATTTAATTACACAAGATTTTTGATTAAAAGATTTAATAAAACAATAACGAAAAAAAAATTATAAATTATTCTATAACTTATTAATTTCGTACTTCTTAACGAGTTTTGCATTTACAGATCTTGGAACATTTTAAGTAATAAATGTTTCTTTCAACTAAACGAAATTGTTAAAAACAAAACGTTTTTCTTATCAAAGAAACAATTTCTGTTAATTAATCAACTTGTTAAAAGTTAAAATCTTTATTGTCTAAGCAAGCGTAACTTTTTTTACTTACTGTTATGCTGTTTCTATGAAAGTTGAAAAAGTTTGAGATAGGAAAACTTATTCTTCTAATTAATGCAAAGAGGTAAATAATCTTACTGAAACTTTGTAGCTGTACGAAATTAAACGAAGTCTATGTTAACCGCTGAATTTGCTTGCAATTCAATTACGAAAATTAATTAAGAGAACGTTTAATTTTCTTAGACTAGTACGTACCTGTGAACAATATGCTTCGACTGCAAGTAATCTAAAGCGAGTGCCAGCTCACATACGGTAAGCTTAACGGCTTCTTCGTTAAAATAAACCTCTTGCTGAATGTGATAACGCAAATCCCTCCGAGTAAAAGATCAGAAACCATAAATAAATCCTCTTCATCTGTAAGCAGAAAAAATTACGACTTTAATAGAAATTTTAAATTTTCAACCGGATTGTTTGTGTCGAAATGTCATGAATAAATCCTTCAAATCATATTACTAGTATTAGCACCGGAAGATGTGCAAGAAAAGATTAAATTCTGCGTGCTTATATTTAATTCACCGAATCGTATTATAAAGACGAAAAAAATTCCGTTTCGAGATGAACGCAAATCATAAATAATTCATCGTTTTGTATTCATCTTTTTCGTTTTGCAGGAAAAAGGATTAGTATTAACTAATCAAATTGGCCGAAATCATAATGTTGTGTAAGGTCGGAGTCGACTCATCAAATTGAAAGCTTTGGGATTCATTGAAATATGGAATTGATGTAATGCATAAATGAATTTGCCTCAGTTTAAATTAAAATTGTTGTTTTCGTTATCTATAAATTATGAAAGCAATTTAGGGTGGAAATAATTATCATTACATCTATATTAATAATTTTGTTTGAGGAAATTCCTTCTCTTACTATGATGATATGTGTACCGAGTTCTCAAAAGAAGAATAAACGCTGCTATTAAAATAAAAGTGGTTCTGTTAATGTTTTAACAATTAAAAGTAAAGAGTGCAATTTATTACCCTTCGCAGTGGTCTGCGTTACACAACTATGAGTATAAGAACCAATACTGAACTTCACCCCGAATTTTAGTAAATCAAAACTCACTACTAGATAAAGTAAAACTCGTCCTATACATACGAGGATGTATTGATATCTAGTTAGCCTAGACCAGTTCCTTGCATAAACAAAATATTGCGTTACCATAGCAACGAACAATAACTTATTAGAAGTGTCAGTGTAAAGTTTGACGTCAAAAAGTAAACCAGAGTCACGCAATAAATTAAATGAAAAAAGATGTCCACCGAAATTGTGAAAATCGAAAAATTGGAGTATCGAGCCATCATCAAGTACCTGTATTTAAAAGGGTTAAGAGGTAAGCAGATTTACGAAGATATGCTTAATACCCTTGGTGATCAATGTCCTTCGTATGCGACCGTCAAAATTGGAATGCAAGCTTCAAAAGAGGTAAATTTTCCATTGAAGATGATGACCGATCGCGAAGGCCAGTTTCTGTGTCAGACTCCGAAAATATCGATGCAGTTCATGACAGGATTTTATCAGACCGTCGAATTGGGCTAAAACGGATATCTGAAGCACTGAATATTTCATACGAACGCGTTCATCATATGGTTCACGTCAATTTGGACATGAGAAAAATTGCTGCAAAATGGATCCCCAAATGTTTGAATGTTGAACAAAAGCGTGCAAGGGTAGAAGCATCGCGTTCGATCTGTGCTCGATTTGAAAACGATGTAGACTTCTTAAACCGAATTGTTACTATGGATGAGACTTGGGTACATTTCTACGATCCAGAAACAAAGCAACAATCGATGGAATGGCGACACTCTGGTTCTCCAAGACCTAAGAAGTTTCGTGTGTCCAAAAAGTTCTTGCTTCAGTTTTTGGGATTGCCATGGAGTAATCATGATTGATTTTTGGATAAGGGTAGAACAATAACTGGAGATTACTATTCGACATTACTGACCATTCTACGGGAAAATATTAAAGAGAAAAGACGCGGAAAGCTATCCAAAGGTGTTTTGTTTTGCAGGACAACGCCCCTGCACACAAATCTCATAAAAAATTCGTGATTTAGAATTTGAATTACTAGAACACCCCTCTTATTCAACCGATTTGGCTACGTCCGACTATCACCTCTTTCCTCAACTGAAAAAAAGTTTAAAAGGTCGAACATTTTCTTCCAACAAGGAGGTAATAGAAGCTGTGGAGGTCTGGTTTGCAGAGCAAGAAGAAACATTTTTTTAAAGGTCTAGAGACGTTGCAGGTTCGCTGTAATAAATGTATCCAATTAAGAGGAGAATATGTTGAGTAATAAAATAATTTGACATTGAAATTTTGTTTGGTTCTATAGTAGGCTAAGAATTTTTCAATATATCCTCGTATGTATCTCAATTAAAACATAAAGAAATAATAAAGGATTCAAAAAGCAAACCGCAAAAGAATTTGAAACAGCATAGAGGCATTGATTCTAATCAATGATAGAGGTGTGAACAAACAAAAATATTAACTACCACCCATTTAAAGATACTGAAAACAATTAGAAACCTCTTTACACAAAAAGACACAAGCATGTCAAATAAGTAAGAAGTAAAGAGTACTATCAGAAACCGTTTACATTTACACCAACAAATCCAATTTTAAAACATCTAATCTAACAAATAACACATTTTAGCCACAATCTTTAAATAGGGACTGGACAACTTTACAAACAGTGTTTGAAATTAATCCTCATGGATACTTATTCCCATAAAAATATAATTTTATTTAAATAAAGCTTTATGTGTGGTCAAAACCATGTTTCAATATTTTATGTTTAAAATTTCCGAGCAAACAATGCTCATGTTACTTCAGATCGCGTGACGTCATTTGTGGGTAAACAAACAAAGAAAAAGCTAATACCAATCGAGTGCATTTTGTTTCAAGTTTTCGTGTAATTTTCGTACTTAGCTTTGACCTGAACATATTATCACATCAGAGTGAAACATATTCTTTATACAGATTTTAACGGATTAACACCAGTGACGAATTGTCAAATGAAACAAAATTAATAAAAGAAAAGATATGCATAGTGTCAGAAAATATGTGTTCTAGGCTTAAAGGGGTTGGGGTTATAAAGACGTTAAAAAAATCAACTCATAGTCAATGGCTTTTCACGGTTTTAAAACTGTTGAAATGTTATCAAAAGTATCTTATGGTATGTTTTTTAAACATGCGCGATTCAAATTTGACAACATTTTTGATCTATCAAAATTCAAAATAGCCGATCTAAAATTTACAAAAGTCTACTTTAAAATATCTTAAACATAACTGTAAAAATTTTATAGGACATAGAGACCAAAAAAAAATAAAAAAATTGATGTCGTCCGAATACTATGAAATTTTGCAAGAATGCTCTCTAAGCACCCCTAAATACAAATTAAATGTCAAACTTAAAGTTAATTTATTTTGAAGGCTAAAAATTTAGAAATGATGACTAAATCAATATTTAAATAAGCAACATTAGATAATAGAAATTACGAAGGCGACCACGATGTAGTTGTAATTTGCAATTATAGTTGCTTATTACGTAGATGTCGTGACAGTAGTTTTCCCATGTTACAAAACTGTTCAATTTTTACTTTACAAGAAAACTTCTCATCTTCACTTCACCGTCGAGCAGATTTGTGATAACTTTAGAAATAAAGTTAAGTTGTTTGTTTAATTTGGTAATTAGTACAATGTTTATTATCAATATTTCGCCAATACTGGCTTCATCAGGATGAAAATAAATTATTACTTTATGCCCACCATTAAAACAAGATATCTCAAACTGACCATTTCATGTATTTGGACAACATAATAATTGACGAGAGTATTTTTTGCAACTCGAATACTATTCCGGAAACTAATAAAAGTGCCTAAACTGAAAGAATTTGGCGACATCATAGCTGCCCATCAAAGGTTTGTCAATAATATAGAAATTCTTATTATAAATATACAGTGGGAGTATAAAGTATGGAATAACATTCATTAAATTTGTATTCCTTATTTTTATGCACTTTTCCTAGACAGTCAATTTTATTTTTAAATTTTCATCATTTGGTATCAATCAACTCTTTCTATCCCCACTAGTGGCGGCGCAACAAGAGGCAACTTAAAAATTTTAAATGGCAATAGGGATGAAAAGTTACATTTTGGGAAATACCATTTCATCCTCTATGCAGCAATGTAAAGTTGTTCCCTGTTGCGTCGTCACTGGTGGAGATAGAAAGGGTTAGTTTATACCAAAAGATAGAAATTTAAAAATAAAATTGACCTGTCCGAAGAAAATTGAATAAAAATGAGAATACAAATTTAATGAATTTTATTCCATACTTTACATTCACACTGTAGATAACAACGCAGCTGAACTTTACCACTTCATTGTGGTAAAATTTGTTGGGGGTAAGAGGATTAATTTTAGTGTGAGAAATTCTTACAACGTAAGATGTGAAGCGGCAGCTATATAAATGACAAGACTAATTCACCATAAAGTTGTTGGATCTACACCTCCGTCGTATGTAAAAATTATATCAAATGAAACGAAAACGTCTCAAGTAGTTTTGAAGTAGAAAAAAACTATTTCCCGATTTATACAAGTCTAAAAACCTTACAATTGTTTCCCCTGATGAAGATTATAGCAAGTAGAAGAAGAAAATTTGATGTCTCTTGGAAAGAATTGGAACATCAGAAAAACAAATTCTTAACAAAACTACAGAAAATATCACAAGAAATAGCTAAAAGTGGTTGCTTAAATAGCACGCTATTTTTGAGAGAAGAACGTCGCAAAAGGTTAACTGCTTCTAATTTTGGAAGCGTGTGCAATATGAAGACAAAGACTCACGGAGGATCATTTGTAAGAAATCTTTTTTACTCTACTTTTAAGGGAAGCAGGGCTACAAAATGGGGAAATGAGCACGAACGTCTAGCTATATCCCAGATCAAAGATTTGCTCTTTGAGCCAGGGAAGATTGTTTCAGATTGCAGTTTAATTAGTGAAGAGAGATTGATTGAAATTAAGTGCCTGTAATGTGCCTGAAATTTGCCACCCAAGGTTGCTATTGAAAAAAAAAAATATTACGTTTGCTACAGTGTCGCCATTCCATCGATTGTTGCTTTGTTTCTGGATCGTAGAAATGTACCCAAGTCTCATCCATAGTAACAATTCGGTTTAAGAAGTCTACATCGTTTTCAAATCGAGCACAGATCGAACGTGATGCTTCTACCCTTGCACGCTTTTAGTCAACATTCAAACATTTGGGGATCCATTTTGCAGCAATTTTTCTCATGCCCAAATTGACGTGAACCATATGATGAACGCGTTCGTATGAAATATTCAGTGCTTCAGATATCCGTTTTAGCCCAATTCGACGGTCTGGTAAAATCATGTCATGAACTGCATCGATATTTTCGGGGACTGACACAGAAACTGACAAATGGCTTCTTTTCATCAATAATAACCTTAAAGGTCGTTTTGGTACTTCTTGGAAATTCATAACCTTCTATTCAATTTATCCATTAGCTCATGCAGTTGATAGAAAGCATACGACTTAAAAATGATAGGTTTATTGCTAGATCTTCAGGGTAGGTTTGCAAAGTATTGTTGCTTTCTTTGTTTTTGGGTCAGTTGAACAACCTAAAACCATTAAAAGATAAAAGTTTGGCTTCAAAGAGAAGAGTTTATCTCAGGCGAGGGTAACATGAAAAACTTACTCTTAGTTGATCCCAAAAAGGTTGTGAATTCCCATTGCAGCTTAACATAGGATTAATAAAAACTTTTGTCGAGGCTTTGGATAAACAAAGTGCGACTTTCGAATACACCAATTTTCCCAAAATTAAATGGCGCCAAGCTTTAAAGCATATTTATTGGGCCACAAATTCGAAAAATAGTAAAGAATCCTCATTATGATGGGGGACTGAATAACATTCAGCTAAAAGCTTAGAGGTTTTTTAAGCGTCCCATACACAGTAAAACGTGCGCCGATGCCACGCATGTACTCCGGGAATTATGAAAATTGGCATCATCATGAGCTTGTCTACACATAGCATGAAGCGAAGCATGTACGATTCCTAGTCTTGAAACTAGAAAAATTCTGCTAGTCTGTATCCTAAATACTGGGGGTTCAACCGGTAAATATTTATAAAATCTTTCCAAAATTCTTTATCTATTTCCATTTCGACCAACCATCCACATTAAAATCACTTTTTAATTCCCAATACACACGTTGAAACCTGCGTCTGAATCGTTGATTTGGCATCTAGGGTCACCAACCTAGACGGGTTTCCTGATGCCACGTCGCTGGTAGTTGCAGATGATGCAAATCTCACAACTCCGTACCATACACATTGCAGTTTGAGTATTGAAACCTAGGACTCGATGGGTGCATTGCCGCATGTTTTACTGTGTATGGACCGCTTTAAACATCTAATTACCAAATTTTTAGGTAATAACAATACCTATAATTACCTACGAAAAATTGTAAAGGAATTGATTACAAATTATTTATTTTCTCCGTTGTCACTGTTAGTGACTAGCAATGAGAGAAGTTCCAGTAAGAAAGATGGGATTCAGTTATGATGACATGCTGGTTTCTGATAAGAAAAGTCAAAACGTCTTGGTTTTTCTTGGTTTTGAAATAAATTAAAATTTTTTCGTTGTTAATTTGATTAATTTCGTTTTTAAATAGAATATTTTTACAATGAAACAAAAAAAAATATTCTTTCTGTAACTCAAAATCTGTAAGTACGTGATGGACAGTTTTTCTTACTTCTACGGTCATGAATGAACAGATTTCTTTTAAAAAAGCACAAGTAGTACTTTCAGATACAAGAACAGCTAAATATCACCATACGAAAATATTGCATTTTTATCATTTGGACTCGTTTAGGCTTAGAGTTTGAAAAAATTGAACAAGAGCTTGATTTTTTGAAAAATCAAATCTTATCTAAATTAAGATCGTTTTACTAAACTTGTATTTTGCTTGAACTGATTTATCCTAGATCTCCATCTAAAGCAGTGGTTCCCATACTTTTTTTTCTCATAGACCACTTTAAACATTTTGCTGGATCTGGTGGACCCCTGCAGCTATTACATTTACTAACTTACTTCCAAAACCCGAAAAAGTATATGTCTATGTAAATCTGTGTTGTGGCTATTTTTCAATCAACTATGAGTTGAAAGTTTTCGAAAAAAGGTGAGAATTTATATTGCTTTCATTATGCTGTGAGTATTGTCATTCAAGCTAAGTTTCAAAGCCAGTCTAAAAAGCGTCTTCATCCAACAGTTGGATTCCTACTTTACTTTTTGTATTCTAAGATTGACTCACAGTACAAGAAACCAATAATCTCCCACTTCGGAGTGGTAAAAAGTAAAAATAAATATTTTCTTGTTTTGTAGCTATTTATTCAAACACAAAAATTACTACACTTTTAATTATGTTGTTATAACAGTCTTAGTAGAATCAAAATTTAATAATCATTATTAGTTTTGATGTTAACTTTTATCTCAGATTACCATTGTAATCTGAGATAAAAGTTATAATTTTAATGGGAGGGATGTACTTGGTGAATTGACAGCAAATTATCAATATTTGGCTTGAGTTTAGTTAAGTATAACCGTAAATCTCCTCGCTCTGTAATATTTAATCTGCTCCGTTTTTTTGTCAACAAGTTTGTTACGGCACTAAAACTGCGTTCGACAAGATATGACGAAGGAAACGCTATGAGAAATTTTTGCACAATTCCCACAGTCCTGGATATTTTTCAGGTATTTGTGCCTGCAGCCAAAATGATTGATACCCTCTTTTGAATGCTACTTTGAGCTCCTCATTAGTGCTAAGCTCGAGTAGCTCTTCTTGCAGTACCACATTTTCCACTTCAGTTTCATCATATGGATTTATTATCCATGGTGGTATATCCATCGACAGAATGTCTTCAAATCTGATTTTAAAATCATCATACAGGGCAATCATGAACATACGTCTGAATATCTTCGTCGAGGCATTCTACCTGCGATAAATTTGGAAACTGGGAAAATTCACGTCGACCAATATTTTGCTTCATAAGTTTCAGTTTACCAAGAAAAAGCTGAAATTTCACTCTTTGTTTTTATCAAATTGAGGCTGTCCCCTTGTAACTGTAGGTTGAGGTCATTGAATTTTTGAACAAATCTGTCAAATACGCAATGTCTGCTTTGAAATTCATGAGGTTTTCTTTTAAAACAGGATCTTTAGTGTTCAGAAACTCTAAAACAGAGTCGAAAAGCAAATAGAATCTTGATAGACATGCACCTTTCGACAACCAGCGTACTTCGGTATGTAGCAGCAATCGTTGGAAGTCCTCATCATTTTCTTCGCACAACTGTGCAAATAAGCGCGTATTTAATGCATTGCTTCTTATTTTGTTAACTGCATTAATCACAAATTGAAGCGCTTGGTGCAATCTATCACTCAATTTTTTCGCTACTAGATGTTGTCGGTGGATGACACAGTGAATTGCAATTACCTCTGGTATAATCCTTTTAAGATGACTTATAAACCCACGATATCGCCCGACCATGGCAGGAGCTCCATCTGTTGCCACCGAAATAATGTTTGTGAATGCAATTGATTTTTCCGTAAAAATCATTCAGAACATTAAAAATTGATTCACCTTTAGTGTCAGTCTTCAAAGTTTTCGCGAATAGTAACTCTTCAAACATTTGTTCGCCTTTGATAAATCGAACATATGCCAATAATAATGCTTCATTGCCAGGTAAAGTTGACTCGTCCAGTTGAATAGAAAAATGAGTTGTTTGCAGATAATTACACAAGAAACTTTCAACATCAGAGCTCATTTCATCAATACGTCTTTGTACAGTGTTGTTACTCAAAGGAATTCTTTTAAGTATGTCAAATGAAGATTTGTGCAGGACAGTTTTAAGACCTCTTCAACAGCAGGCAAAATTAACTCCTCTCCAATGGTATGCGGTTTCCCAGATTTTGCTATAAGTAATGAGATATTGTAAGATGCCCGCAAGCCATCGTCGTTGCTTTCAGACGTTGAAGCGAACATACTATGCACGGTGGGTCTCTTTTCATACTTTTCCTTCAATGTTTGGAAATATTTCAAATCCTTACCTATTTTGTCAGGATGACACCTTCTTAGATGATCTTCCAGCTTCGATGGTTTCATAGAGTCATTGCTCAAGACTTTGTTGCATAAAAGACACATGGGCAATCGCTTGTCTGTATTTGATGGAAGAAAACCAAATTTCAAATATTCAACACTGTACTGTCGACACTTCTTCTTAGATTCAGCCATGTTTCGTATCAATTACTTACCTGTAAATATGAAAAAATGTTTGTTAAGTAATCTTAAAATGATTTAACAAACATAATAGAAGTGGCTTTTAAGATACAAGTTGCTAACAAATAGATAGGTAGGTACTTACTTTTCCAACACTGGCAAACAATAATATCAATTCACTTTAATTTTCAAAAGTCTGAAAACTACTTCCGTCACTGGTGAACACTTATATAGGTACACTTTCTTTTTTGAAATTCCGGAAACAACTGAGTAATGTTTATCATTCGCATTCGTATTTATATTAAAGAAAATCCAACAAGTTCATGCAAGTTCAGACACGACTTTAACTAGGCGGGCGGGCGGCGCGGCATCGGCGAGTCTTGACACGCTCTTTCTGAATATGGAATATGCAAGTTCTTACAAAAACAATTGCTGAGCTTCTTATAATATTGTCTTCCTATATTCATAGGAGAAGTCAAGCTTCTTATAATATTGTCTGCCTATATATATTATTGTCTTCCTTATTCATAGGAGAAGTCAAGTCGGGTCACCTAATACATTTTTATAGACCCCCGTTAACGAGTTGTGGACCCCCATTTTTTTTCCACGCAAGCGTAGACCCCTATCGGGCTCCCGTGGACCCCTGGGGGTCCACCTGGACTACTTTGGGAATCTAGGATCTAAAGCAATAAGAGACCTTAGAGCGTGGTAAATTAATCCTGTAATTTTTTAATTCATCAAAAATAATTTTTAAATTATTTCAGCATTTAGCGTCGTTATAATATGTTAATTTCATCTAAATGATACCTATTATTTTATGACACTCATGAAATTTAAAACTTGGACACCACAATTTCTGTAAACAAAAGTTTGCACATTGTGAAGCGGGCTTAAGGGTATCATTTACAATTCTAACAGCAGGTAGTCTCAGCAGGGGTTATCTTATAGAAGGACTGTAGAATGAATCATTACACTAAGCACGTTTTAGAAAATAGGTAATTTACGTTGCTTACTTAATTTTTTCTTTAAAGAATATATTTGAAGGTATCGCTAATTAAACACCATAGCTCGATTAATTATCGAATCAAAATTTTGTTTAGGAAATGTTTACAAAATAAAATTAGAAATAATTTTGATTTAAAAACGTCTACAAGCAATAACTTTTAAATTAAATCAAAAACTAAACATGGTTATTTGGGTTGACTGATTATTACTTATTTTTAAATAAATCTAACCTACTAATTATTGTAAGTTATTAAAAAAATCATTAAACTCTCTATTCATAATATTTAGTCCTTACAAAATGTATATTTTATGACGTTTCATTTTTTTGTAGTTAATATAAAAAGTGAAAATAAAAACTAAGGCAATTCTTATTGTCAACGTATATATTTAGTTTTTGACAAGAATTTATTACATAATTATAATTAAGATACCAAGTTATAGTTTAAAATTGAAAATTTTTTTTAAATAAAGGTATTACTATATAAATAAATATAAGAAATCAATAATGGGTGTGACCTCCATTATTATTGATACATTCTTGGAGGCGTCTGCTCATTGACGCTATCAAGGTATCAATATAATTAATATTAATCGTTTCCCATGCGGTATCAATGGCTGCAATTAGTGCATTACGGTTTACTGGTATAAAATTTGGCCCTTGTTGTCTTCGGATAACAGCAAGTATTCGAGCCCAAACATTTTCGATAATGTTAAAAGCTGGGCTTTTGCTGGCCAGGGTAACAGCTCTAAGTTATTTGCTTGTACATGTACATGTATTTTACTTCAATTTCACTGTTTATGTATTTTTTTTTACTAGAAATGGAAACTATTTCCTTAAAAAATTGATTCGTTTTTTACATTAATTTTATTTGTATTTTGGAGTAATAACAATTTATAGAATCACAGTAACGTCTGTATACTATTGGCGCGGAGTAATAAATCATAATTGCTTGAAATAATTGTTTATTTTCTTGTGAAAGCGGTACTTCTACGGTTAAGTAAAAACCAATAAATTCTAACCAAAATACGATCATTGTGCCGCTCTTGCAGCATATCGACCCATCTAGTGTCTGAGAACAATAGTTTAAACTGTGTAAACACGTTGCCATCAGCCCAGGTACTGGCGAAACAAGAATCATAGCCGTTGATGTGGGTATTATACCAAGATACAAAAATAATAGTATATAATACGTAAGAAGTAAAATTTGTAATGTGATCTACTATACAAATAAAATAAATAACATATAAATAATATATGACATAAATATAAAAAAAGTAATGCAGATATCGTCAGTACATTTATTACAATTACAATTAATTTGGGGGGACAAGTTAGGATTGAAACAATAAAAGAAACCACATAATAATTCATATCAAGGTAGATTTTACTATTATAATATATTTACCTACTAAAAATATGGTTTTCCAAACGTATCAGGTACCTACGCCACTGCAATACGGGAGATTTGATAATTATGACAGGTTTATTACTCCCGCGCCAATAGTATACTAAGTATATCACAATATCAAAACTTACTTCAAGATTGGAATTCTAATGAAAAACATCAAAAACTAAATATTTTCAAATTTAATTTTGTTTCATTCAAAAATATTAGCGTATAATAAATTAATTTTATCTTCAAGTAATCGTAACATTAAACATTGTAAGTTAAAATTGCAGTAAATAAACAATAATAGACCAGATTTATTGTAATTTATGAAACGTTACGTAATAAATGAGCGTTTAATTATTTTATGACAAACTGACTAATGAATGATATCCATACTGTTTATTTGTTATTCTTGTTAGTTAAGTTCAACATCGAGGGAAAGCTCACTAGAAACATTGATTGTAACTTTCTAATCAATGCTAGAAATACACTTTCTCACATTCCAATCAACAAAAAAAATGTGTTCGTTTTTCACAAATAACACGAAGTCTGCTCCACAAATGTATTTAATTAAAACGGGATTTGATTGAGGAAGATACCACCGATTTCGAAATTAGCTGACAAACATTTTTCAAACGTTTTGGCACAATGAAATTATTCGTAAACCAAATTTGAATTTTAAATTTCAGTAGATAATAAATTAAATTTGACAATTATATATTCACTACATGTTGTAATTTACAAATAAATGTTTGCTTTGACATTCCAATAACAATATTAATCAATATTCAAATTGTTTTACATTTACGGTATGCATCACTATTTCATTAATGCACAAGTGTTAGATAACTACTGTATAATAATAGGTATCAACAAATTAATCAAAAATAAATTGAATTTGTTTCACTTAAACTTAGGTGTTGCTATAATAAAATTCGACAAAAAGTTTTTTTTTTATGAAATCAATTTACTGAATTTTGACATTTAAAGTGTGATATTTGATTTCTAAAATTTATTAATGTTTTGACGTAAATTGAATTAAGGTGACAATAAAAAGCACGTATAACAAACAATATTGGAAAACCTAAAATGTTTGGCATCAGATACGATAATTAGTAATAATTATTAATTATTAGGTAACTCTCTTCCTTTCATCTAAGAAACAACTTTTTTACTCCTATTTCTAGAATTCTAACATTCTGGATTAATTTTCAATTACAGAACAGTTAGATTCTAAAACACCGTGCGAGAATATTCTCAAACTTGTTACGGAATGACCAAATGTACGGTCATCTCGTGGCTGTTAACATAACGTTTCGCTTGAAGATAATTGAAGACACGAGTGGAAGAAGGTGTTATGTTACAAACTCTGAGTTTTGAGAAAATGAAGGTTAAAGTTTTTATTATGTAATTTTCCCTGTGCTAAGAGTATTAATAAGTTGTGATGCTGGCGCAATAATAAAAGTAATTTTAATCGCAAAACTTGAAATGCTTTGCATGATTTTGAAAAAAATGTACATAACACCTTCATTCAGTAATAGATGTTCCAAAATCGATACAAAATGCTTGTGGAAAAAGGTTTTATTTTTCAAATCTAAATACAAAATACTCTATAGTAAATAACTTAAATGAAAACAGAAATCGTTAGTCTTTCAAGATAGGTTCGTAGAAATAGCGATATTCTTCTTGAACAAAATTGATCAACTCCCGAAGGTTTTTCTTCTTTTCCTCAGAGATTGTCCCATATTTTTCACGTATTCTCTTGATTTTAATGTTATTTGGTAGATCTGAAATCATTTTATTTTAAAAATATTTACCTTTTTGAAGGGCACCGTTTCGTCATATGATTCTTTATAGTATAAGTAGGAACCATACTCTTCAACTCATATCCATGTAATTCCGTCTCTAAATCTTACTATTATATGTAATGTAGAGGAAAATTCGAATTTCATGAGTCTTATATTATAGCCATCTTGAATTCATTTTCTTCTAAAGCTCTTGGGTCTGATGACATTTCATTGCAGATTTACAGCTTTGAATTCCGTTTATTTTAGACTATCTCCGACATATTCCCAACTTTACAATCTCGTTGCTAAAATAACTAGTATTCCAAAATAGAGGGACACGGCGGAATTTAGTGATATCAGACCGATTCTCTCGAAAATATTCGAAAAATTATTCTCTCAGCAATTTGTATACTACTTTGAAAGATTTTAAATAATTCCTCATTACCAATAAGGTTTTCGATGGATATTATTTAGTGGGGTACTTGTGGGTTATGTTATTTTTAGATTTCTGGTCGCTTACTAGTAGATCAGATTTCTCTAATAAATAATACTAACTTACCCTTTGTTAAAGCCAACAGAAATCTGAGACTTAATTTAGATACAAATATTACTTCTGTTGATCAGGCGAAGTTTATCGGATAGATCCGAAATCTTTCGAAAATGTTGAGCCATATCGATGACTTGATTTTTTAGGCTTGCTTTTGAAATTACTTCTCGGTATCTATCGGGCACATATATTGTGTCGTTCTTTCTAAGCACTTTTTCTATTCTGCCGAAACCTCTATCACTGCCGAAATATGTATGGCCAACCTCTGGAAACTTGTGATCAATGCAACTAAACTACTCATTTAACAGAAGGTACTGATATAGACAAATCATCTGAAAATTCTTGTTCTGGCCTGCACAAGAATCAGACCAGATTATCAAGTAATTTTTATCTCTAAGACTTTCATCAATTTCAATGTATCGTAAAAAAAAGCTACATGTTTCAGAACTTCCTCTTCAGTCCAAGTACAGAATGTGGCTTTTTCTACAGTTTTTGTTATAATGTGTATTCCAAAATTGTAGAACCACATCTATGCCTAAGATAAAAAGCTTTTGAAGCGGTTACTTTTAGAAGTGGCATTGTCTGTGGAATGTCTATTGGAATATATTCCATGTTATTGGATTTAATTACCCTTTCTTTTTCACGTTGAAAGACTTGGAATCCTGCGGTATAATTTTCTTTCTGCTCTTCATTTGATTACCCAGCATCACACTTATCGCTGTTTGGGATAACAAATGACAAATTAAATTTGGAAAGAAGAATTTTTGAATAAGTTTTTTGTTTTCTTTTAAACTTATCAGGAAGGTTTTCTTTCACACATTCCTCAATATAGAGCTGATACATTTTAATTTGGTTAAGTAATGAAGAAAGATACTTTTATGTGGATTTTGGTTTCTGGAGTACTGCGACTGTTCTACGGGAAACTTATTTATATGTTCAATAATGTATTGCTCAACTTCTTCATCAAGTTTATGTGGCCTGGTTGAATGTTTTCCACTTCTATCAGGAGGTGGAGCCCAACAACCAGTATTTAAGCGATTTTTTATTACATCAATTTTTTTCTTTCCAATTTGATATATGGCACATAACGCTTCTTTGCAAACAGCTTCCGTCTTCCCATTAATGGTTATATTGTATTTGTATGAAACACATTTATGCTTGATAGCTCCCTTTCGTTCCCTGTGCACAGGGTTTTGATGATCGACGCAAACAATAAAGCATTCTTTGAGTTTACGTCGAGTTTGTAAAATTGTTCTAATAAGAGTGTTCTATCATCTGCAGTAAAGTGACTACTGCAATTCAGCCGACATTTTTCTCGGCACAAAGATCTGTTTTTATTTGTTTCTTTAGAACAAGTGTATTTTTATAGGATAAATAAGCCTGCCTGTTGATCTTGCAATAGCTGCTTTTCGTTTCTTCCAAGAATTGGGATCGCATTTTATTTTTTTTGAACCATATTCTTTAGGAGGAAATGTTTTTTGTTTTCTTTCATGTGAAATTTTTTCTAGTTCACTAGTCTCTGTGCGGAGAACCAATGTACTATTTGTCACAATTTTTGAAGTTGACAGTTGGTTCAGATCTGAAATAATATAAATAGATACATATTGAAAAAATACAAAAATCTCCAATAATGCAATTTTCACTGCATATTTTCGGGACATTAAAGTTTATTTTGTTTTCTTGGTATTTCAAAAAAAGTTTTCTTTATAGCTAGGCTACTATTTTCAATTTAATATTTATTTTGTCTTAAAATTTTATAATAAAAGATTCAGTTTTACCTTTTTTTTTTAAATTTACAATACAAAAAATAAAAAACAACTTAATATTTCATTAAATTATAACACAACTAATTCCTGTTTCCTTCTTCAACCTCCCATCCCTCTCTTATCTAAACTTTCAGTATTTTTCTTTTCCTCTCCTCCATCACTTTCCTCCTCTCCAACACTTCCCTCATCCATTGTTTTCCTTCCCTTTCTCACTTAGTAGTAACTTCCATTCCTTTACCTCGTGTCTTGTTTCCCTGCACCCCTCTTTTATATGAATTATATTTTTCCATTCATCCCCACACAACCTGCATAATCTCTCCTCATCACTCATCCAATATTGATTATCATTTTCTTCATTACCCATTCTGAACCTTGCAATCGTTTTTATTTCATTCAATCCTTTTCCCTCTGTTATGTACCTTGGTGTCTTGTCTGTCATTATTTTTATGTATTTCTCGTTATATTTTCCTTTCTTTATTTTTGCCCTTCTTTTCTGCTTCTGAGTATCTTTATCTCTTGCAATTATTTCTCTTCCATCTTTCTCCCCCTCTCTAATCTCTTTATCTCTTTCTCGCGTATCCCACTCTTTCGTAGTATTTTCTTTTTCTTCTTCCCCATATTTTACCTTCTGTGCCTCGAGCTCTTTCCAACATTCGTATAGTCTTTTATTTTCCTTCTTACTTCCCATTTTTTCTTCACACCTTACTGCAATTCTTCCTGCTTGTATCCTTATTTTTTCTATTTCTAGCTCTTCTTCCACTATATACCCTCCTCTCCTCTTCTTCGTTTCTCGCTATTGCCACAATGTCATCCGCGTATGCTAAAACCCATATCTTTTTCCTTCCTACTACTATTCCTCCTACTTGATTTTTTCCATTTCCTCCTCAAGATCACTAATGTATATCGACAATAAGATTGGACTTAGCGGACATCCCTGTTTTAGTCGTTTTTCCGTCCTAAATTCTCTACCTAGCTTCCTTCCTACCCTCGTTCTACACCTTGTTTCTTCGTATATTTCCTCTATTGCATTTTTTATATTTCTGTTTATTCCTTTTCCATAATCCCCTCTTTCCACATTATCAAATGCCGCTTTAATGTCTAGGAATATTGCGTACATCTTTACTCCTTTCTTTGCTAACTCTTTATTGATTATGTGCTTTAATATGTATATATATATATATATATATATATATATATATATATATATATATTGTCTTTCAAGAATCAATTGTCACAAACATAATTAGAAAACATAAACATAAGTTAAACATTAGAAACATTACAACGTTAGGAATTAGTAATAGTAAAATAGATAAGAAATATGTCAAATTACCAAATTATCCCACATACACAAAAGGTCTTCAAAAATATTTTTAATATTTGATTATCAAACAGTGACTTCTAGTAGTAACAACTTGCAAAATCTTTTAGGCAATCCGAAAGACCCAATAGAAATGTGTGATAAATCGGGAATATATAAAATTAATTGTAAAGACTATAACCAAGTATATATAGGGCAAACCAAGAGACATATTAAAACTCGTTTTAAAGAGCACGTAGCTCATGTCAAATATCATCGCACAGATAGGTCCAGTGTTGCCATGCATATGCTTGAAAATCGCCATAGAGTAGGCGACATTGAATTAATTAAGAGGGTAGATAAAAAAACGAACTTCATTCTTATGAAAGTTTAGAAATTTTTAAAAACAGAAATTTGCTTATGAATTATGATGATAACGGTCCATTAGGATTTTCGGAATTATTTAAGCTTATCTAAGAATCAATTAAGTTTAACGATGCGTGATAAGCAGATAGTATATATAAGCTTCCCGTTGTTTTTATTTTTAGTATCGGTATCGCTGATGATAACAACTTAGCTGTTGAAACACGTGTTCGAGTCAAGTTTTTGGTGAAGTTTTTGGTGTTTTCTGTTGGTTAAATAGACGCTGCAGTTGGTGTTCCTTTTCTTTGATATATTGTCTATCGTTCCTCTTCCTTTCCTAAATCCTGCTTGCCAATCCGGTATTATAATCTTTTCTTCTATTTCTTTTTCCAATTTTTTCTTCCTATTTCCGCGTATATCTTATAGCCCGCATTCATTATACTCACTCCTCTATAGTTGTTCGCTTCCGTCCTATCTCCCCCCTTGTACATTGGGCATATTATTGCCTCTCTTTATTTTTCTGGTAACCCTTCTCCTTTCCATATTCTCTCAAATACTTCTCTTACTTTTTCACTCATTCCTTCTCCGATGTACCTCCATTGTTCTCCTTGTATTCCATCCGTCCCTTCTGCTTTTCCTTTTTTACTTTATTTATTGCTTTCTCCATTTTTTCTTTCCTATTCCACCCTCTCTGTGTCTTATCCTTTTTTTCTAATTTCTTCATTTCTTGCTTTTTCTCACTCTCTTCTACTAACTTCTTACAGCGTTCTTCCCATTTTTCCCCATCTATATGTGCTTCCATTCTTCCACCTTTTATTAATGAATTCCCATACCTGTCCTTCATTTTTAATTTCTCTAATCTTTTATCTCGGTTTGTTTTTTATGTTCTTCTTTATTTTTTGACATATTCCCTAAAATTTACTTTTAACCTTCTGTATTCATCTATCTCTATCTTTCCTTTTGTCCAGTTCCTTCTTCTTTTTCTCTAATTTTTTTCCCTTCTCACATTCTCCGTTTCACCAATCTCTTCTTTTCCCTAATTCTTGTTTTCTTAATCTATACTTTCTCTTCTCTGTTGCCATTTCCATCCTGACTGTAATTCTCTCCATCTCTTCCTTCACATTTCCTTTAGTATTTACTTCCTCTCCCATTTCCTCTTTATATCTTTTTATACTCTCTTCAGTTCATACTTTCTTTTTTCTCCATACCTCTTCTTGTTCTTGAACCTCTTTCTCTCCCTCTTCCATCATGACTACTTCTAGTGGCTGATGGCCCAATTCTATCTCCTCTCCTATTCTTAGTGTTTCTATGTCCTCCCTTACTTTTTCGTTTATAATCACATAATCTAATACTGACTGGCCTCTTTCTTCTACAAATGTAAATTCCTCTTTTCCTTCTTTTTCCAAATTTCCGTTCATTATTGTCCAACCTCTTTCTTCACATAGTTCTATCATAATTTTTCCTTGTCCGTTTATTTTCTTATCCATTGATATCCTATTTCTTATCACTCCATTTACCATTATTCCATTCCATATTTATTAAGCCAACAAAAAAAAAATTGTTTTTTGAGAGGTACTCTCATAATTTCATTAACATGGTACAACGGATGAAGATATAGGTATTGCAATGAAGCACAATTACAAACAATGTTGATAATGTTAAAGCAGATACACCACATATTAGAACCATCTCCAATACATACAAACTTTCGACTGATAAAACACAATAGGTATTAAAGAAGCTGTAGCATAGGGTAATGTTATACCAAGAGATATAGTTAGTGTAAGGCTTTGGAAGGAATAAGTGACTTCATTAAAATAAGTCGCCTTCAACAATTAAAGAATCTTCAAAAGACAATTAGTCATAAATGAAAGCGTGTAGAAATAAGCCCAGTGACTTCATAGTCATTAGCAAAAGTAACAATTTCAAAGAAATTTGCTAGTAATTATCCTAATCCTTATAAATTAGACAGATGACTGTAGGAAGAAAAATGTAGACAAGTAATAATCCCAGGTTGAATGAACATATGCATCCAAATAAAAAGTTATTAGTTTTGATTGCAGACTTTCAAAACTAAGAAGGTGGTTTCTCTCGAGCATGCAGCGATTATCTTCACATTACGTAATAGAGGTTTCGTACTATATCTTTTTTCAAATTATTAAAATGTTAAAGAATAACATAGATATGTATCACAGTGTTATTTTTTAGAAGAATTCCAGTTTTTTTGTTAGATATATGTTTATTTTAATTATTTTAATAAAAGAAATACCTTGACGTACAAGGTTTTTTGCAGATTTAAAATAAATTTATTCTTTTCTCAGACTAACAACTTCTTGATGAAGATTTGTGTCAGTGAGTTGGTTTTTTTATTATTTTGGAGGTATGGATGAATTGAACGGTTCGACGATTTACCAGTTGCTGAGTTGAGCCAATCCTACAATCTCTAATCTAATTTTTTTCGTAAAATATTGATAAATTAATTAATTTATTTATTTAATCGTATGGTACATTTTAAATATTGTATTGTAATGTAAATGTTATGTATGGTGCCTCAGAAGATCAGTATAAACCTGTACAGTGTGGTGACGAAACCGTGTGCAATTGTGGATTGGTTCGTCTTGGCAAAGCATTTACTTCAAGGTTTAGGAAAACCACTAAAACCTAAACATGCCAATCCTTACCCACCCTAGTATTCACGTGTAATAATATTAATTAAGTGTGTAATGTGATTGTGTTTTATGAAATTGAGTTGTACATTTTTTCCTAATTATCCGGGATTGTCTTGATGACCAGGTCCGGAAACCAAAGTGGTGATTCTCAGGAACAACATGTTTTTCTTGTTGACCATGGAGTACTGTAAGGTACTGATCACCTTCCATATTTTATATTTGCACCAAAAAATTAATTAATTACCTACCATGACTATCAGGTTTCTTTCTTCTTTCTTTTTCTAAATTACAGCATTTTAAAGATTATTCGTTTAGAAACCTTATTCCTAGCAATTTATGGATTGGAGAATAAGTAAAAGCGCAAATTCTTTTTTTAAAACTATTATTGCAGTTTACTTTAGTTATCGACTTTATGGAAAGCTTATTCTATCTTGCGAGTAACCATCAACGTAAAGTAAGCATTGACTTCGCACATTATGATAAATTGCGCACCTCCTCAAGTATTTTCTTACTTAAAAATAAATTATTATAAACAAAAAATGTATATGGGGTCATATTTGAGATGTGTCAATGCATCTCGCCTATCGGATGCCACACCAAAAACTTTTTTATTTTTCTAGGATACAATGCTTCCGGAGAAACCAATTCAATAATTTACCACCTTATTTATTGCATCAATTATCTGGAATTACATTAAAACTCAATAATCAGCAATATTTTAAATCACATACTTCGTACACTAGTGAATTTATTTAATAAAAGTTTGTAAACTTACTCCTTCACCGACATTTATTCTCAATTTTTCTCAATATGAAGAACAATGAAAATAGGTTTTACAAAGTAGAAAAACTAACTTACTCCTTCACCGACATTTATTCTCAATTTTGCTCAAATATGAAAAACAATAAAAATAGGTTTTAGAAAAGTAGTTCAAATAAAAGTTATAGATAATAACATTTCCAAAACTTTCCTTTTCATATTTTTTTTGTATAATTAATAATCTTGGAGATACTGTTACAGCAATTAGAGTCACGTGATAACTATAAAAATAGTTTAAACAAAAGTTATGCATAATAATATTACAAACAAAATAAAGTTTAAATAAATATTTTGTTTTTGCTTTATTATAACGTACTAACTCTAATTCGTTGGAAAAAAGTAAAAAACAGGTGTGTTAAAATTTTCCTTTTGGAAAATGTTGCATAACTCCCAAGCTTAATTATCAGATGTGGAGTAAAAAATATATAGGATTGTGGCTCCCTATAAATACATGATATTTAACTATTCATGCTGTTTTCAATAAACTATGAGTATAATTGTATAATTTGTGATAATATTAATTAGATTAAACATTTTCTGCAATTTTCTCTATTTGAAACTTTTTTTCCAATTTTTAAAATATATTCATGTTTTTATAAAATAATCCGTAGCAAAATTGACAATTTTTTATTAAATTCACTTAACAAACAATTAGTAGATAAATTGACAAATGTTTAATCAATATGTCTATTTTATACAGCTAGGTTTGTATAACAGATAGACTTTAATGCTATTCTAGAGATTTTGTTTTTCATCCGTACGGATTTACGTAGCCACTCTAGTCGTCTTTCAGTAGAGATTTATATCTTGCTAAAATAAAATTGTTGAAAAAAGCTGTTTCCGTTAACGCACCAAAGATGTAATTGAAAGCTTACAAATCTCATCGCAAATCTTGAAGAAATCGATCAAATTATTTCCTAACACATTACATTAAATTTTGCATAAGTTTGTGAACCTCAAAAATTGAGATTAGTTCCAACAATTTTTTATATTAGTTATATTTGTGTGTCTCTGAAACACATTTTTTTTTATATTTAATAACAAGAGAAACACTTTTAAGATACGATATTATGTTTTTAAATGTTGCTTTTGAAATATATATTTGACGTCCCAACAAGCATTAGTTATAGTACTATCATATGAATGGACATTTGCTACTACAACTTTCTGTTTGAAAAAACTGTTTTTCAAAGTTTTTAGCATCATAATGAACAAGAATTTCAGGTACTTTTAATACAAAAATAGTTAGGTTGGTATTTGTGCCGAGACCAATATCCAATAAATCACCATAAAATTTTCCTAAATCGATCAAATCAATTTTATTATTTAATTAAAATTAGATTAACTTGAGCAAATTATAAAAAATAGTATAAAAAACTCGTTTAATATGATCCTGAAGCACACATTGTTAATTATAAAACTAACGCAGTAAGCAAAGATGACATAAGGAGTTGTAACGAAACTAAATCATGGCGTAAGCCAAAGTTGTTAACTATAGTAGTGGTACTTTAATTTCTCTATTATGGTATAAAAGATTTATTGCAGTTATGAGTTGCTTTTTTAGACACATACGTAAAAATTTGGAAGTATTCCGGAAAAAATCACTTAAAACTAATTTGTTTGCGCTTGTAACATCGTGTCTTCTAGAAGTTAGTTATTCATATACAGTGTGCTCCAAATTAAGTAGGATTGTATGGGTAACTTTCTTATTAATAAAGATACAATTTTGGTTAAATAGGCAATCTTGTAAACTCAGTTAAGTCTAAGAAGTATATAATGCGCAGAAACGAGTTTTGGTCGGACGAATCTATTATAATCGTTGTAGGGGTGTTTACATGCTCAATCAGTAGCGTCGGTTTGTAGTAGTATTATCGTATTTATCATGTCTTGGAAAAATGTCGGTTTGAATGGTAAAATAATTCACAGTCAAGGGCGTGAGATAATTGCGAATGTGTTTGAATTAGTTGACTATAAAATTATACATTTTTTTGCAATAAATTATTACAGTTACAGTTTAATTTTTAGTGTAGATAATTCTTTGAAAACACGTGTATAATGAATCATTTTTAGTAATGTACACTCAGACCCGTTAAGAAATTACTACGCCACTGCGTAACAGCTGGTATATGCGCGTATGTCAGATGTTTATGAATCAACTCTTTAAAGCAACCAACAATACACCAATCGTTTTCTTCTTGTTTTCAACTATCTTTTAAAGTTGCAAATGTTGAGTTCAAATCACAATTGTTATCAGAAACGAAATTTCTCTTCAGGCGATTAGTAGAATATTATAGAATGTTATCATTATTGTAATTAAAAGGAAACGTAAATAATGTTGAAATGAGAATTATGTTAAAATCGATACTTGGTGACCAAAAGAAATAATTGGGAAAAGCATTAATTTATTCAAACATTTATTTATTAAAGTGGACAAGTTATCATCACACACATATTACGCAAAAATCACATGTGAAAAAATTACATTTCATTCAGTTGTTTCTTATTTGACTTCGTATTGTGATCGTGAAAAGCCCAAGTTAGATTTTACGGAGTTAAAAAAAAGCAAATAACAATAACAAACAATTTCTTTTAAAGAAAGGTGAACTTCACTTTATCACCATTTCTTTATACAGTACCACAGTATACATCCACTATAGTACTACCAATACTACTTCTCTGAAAATACAGAAAGCACCAAAAAACCTCATTCGCATTTTTACGTTGACAATATAAAAATAAAATGGAGTATATAAGTATATACAAAAATATAAAGAAATTGATTAACAATGCAGTCTAGATAAAATAACTGAGAAAATGTTAATACTTAAATTACAACTAAAGTAATGCATTCTTGTTTATAATTGCTTGGTGTATGTAATAAGATTGTAAGGTCCACAGAGTTGGCAATTTCATTAAACGCACAGCACATCACTGAAATCGGCGACTTAGTTAGAATATTTGTTCGATGAGACTGTTCATAAAAAGTTAACTGTAAGTATTTATTATAGGAACCAAGAAATTGATCTTAGACAAATAACCATGGGCAGTCCACTTCATTATGAAGGATGTTGAATAAAAACTTAATGACTGAGGTAATTCTGCGATTATGCAATGAAGTAAAATTGAATCTTTCTGAAAACTCTGAAAGTTTAAAATTTCTTAGAGGATATGGTCGACCTTCAACAAAAGTCAAAAACTTTAGAAATTTTCTGTCTCCAAATCAGTCTGCAGTAAAACTTTGTTTATATGAAGTATACATCTGTTTATGAAGTTCAGCTTCAAATACCTTTATTTATAATACTAATAGGTCTATAATTTTTTGTATCTGAAACGTTCCGTTTTTTAAACATAAGAATGATGCACAATTCTTTCCAGATGGAAGAAAAGTTAGAGTTTTTAACGATTTTGTTAAAAAATAATATGTAGAGGTTTAACAAAAATGTATGCACAGTGTTTTAAAAGGAAGCTTGGTATTCCATCCTGATCAGCAGTAAATTTATTTTTAGAACTAGATCTTTAAGGATGTTATGTGTCGACGCTTAAACCGATCACATCCGCTCCGTCACATTATGAAGTTTTAAGCATTTTAAAATAATAAGAGAATTTAGTATAGAGTTAAATACACAGGTTGAATAAGAACGGTTTAGATCGAGGAAATAATTAAGGTAATATAATTAATACAAAGTCAAATATAAACAGAAAGGTTTCAATACAAAATCGAACGAAAAGCTTATCGGTTTTCGAGGGGTCGACCCGGGCTGATAAGCACGGAAAAATGTAAACAAATTATCGTATATTACAATATACAAAACAGGGACAGCTTCAGGAAAAGTTAGTATTTACGAATACAAGATTATAATTAAAATTCTTAAAATCATAATTAAATATTAATAATGCATAGTACGGATAATGAAATCAACGGACGGAGAAAAAGAAAGTAAGAAACAGAACAGGAAGGCATAGTGAGAAGAACAGAAACCTTTACTATAAACAGGAAGATAATCTACCCCAGTAAAAATGAAACAAAAAGAAGAGAATAAATTAGACAAAGTTTAGAATTGTTGCAAAAATTAACGCTTGATGTAACCGAAATAAAATTTGACCACCTTAAATACAACGAGGAGATAAAAGAAATACGGAAAGAAAATTAAAAATTAAAAATGAGAATCGGAATATAAAACGAGATTACATGGAAATAAAAAAAGAGCTAGAAGAGACAAATGCGGCGATAGAACAGATTGAAAAAGAAAAAAGAAAGAAAAATACAGTAGTACAGGGTCTAATAACAATACACTCAAGAAACCCGACGGAAATACAAAAAGAAATGGAAACATTTATGAACGAAAGACTCGAAGTACAGACGCAGATTAAATCAGTCCATCACATGAGACCTAAAATATGTCTAATTGAACTAGAAAACTTTAATAATAAAATGAAGATAATGAAAAATAAATATAAATTAAGAAATTTAAGAGAAGATATGGTGTTTATCAATAACCATTTATCAAAACAAGAGTATAGATATACAAATCAAGAAAAGGTGGAAGAAGAGAGAAATAGAGGAAAGAATGTTAAAAGAGGCCATCAAAAGTTAATTATTGACGGAAGAGAATGGAAATGGAACAAAATAAAGGGTGTACTAGAGGAGACGAAGCATGAAGAGACAACATCAACTTACAGCTCAAAAAACTAGAAGACAAAAAAGGACGGAAACCGAAATGACGAACATGGCAAAGATTAAGAACTTGAATAATGGACTAACTGAAATAAAAAACAAACTCATAAATAAACAAAAATATGTAACATGGGAAATAGGTACTTGGAATATCAGAAGCATATTAGGAAAAGAAATTCAACTAGAAGTGAAATTTGACAAAGCTGGACTGGATGTACTGGGTTTAACAGAAACTAAAAAGAAAGGTTCGGGAGATGTGGAAATGGAAAGAGGGCATTTATTGATATATAGTGGAGTAGGTAACAACCAAAGAGCAAACGAAGGTGTAGGATGTATGTTCAAAAAGGAAAAGATTAAATATATAAAGAAATGGAACGCGATATCGACAAGGATACTAAAAATAGAGATGGAAACAGAAGGACAAACACAATTAACATTGGTGGTGGTCTACGGACCCGATGAAGATAAGTTAGTAAGAAAGAAGGAAGATTTCTGGGTGCAACTAGAAGAAACTATAGAAGAAAGTAAACGAAAAACTATAATAATAAGGGACCTTAATGGAAGAGTAGGTAAGAAAAATTAAGAGTCAGAAGAAACAATAGGAGCACATGGAGAGAACGTCAGAAATAATAATCGGATAAGAGTGGTCATAACGAACACCTTCTTCGCCCATAAGGATACACACAAATATACCAGGGAAGTAATAAGCAGAAAGGAAAAATCGATAATTGATTATATAATAATAAGCAGAGGATTCAGAAATGAAATCAAGGATACGAGAGTGAAAAGAGGAGCGAAGATATTTTCTGACCATTACCTAGTGATATCAAAACTTAAAATAATGACAGGAAACCAGAACAAAGTTAATAATACGAATAAAAGTAAAAATAAAATTAAGGAAAAAATTAAAAAGTACAAACTGGAGAACAAGAAACAGCAAAAATATACAACGCAAGAGTAGAAGAAGAGATGAATAAAATTAGTAACAATATAAACAACGCAACGCTAGAAGACATATGGAAAAGAATTAAAGAAACATTACTAAAGATAGCAAAGGAAGTATGTGGAACTACAAAGAATAATAAAGAAACGAAACGAACAAGTTGGTGGAACGAAAGACTAAAAACAGAGGTAAAACTTAAAAAACAATTATGGAAAGAATATCTAAAAAATATAACGGATGAAAAATATGACAGGTACAAGAAACAGAGAAACCAAGTCAAAGAAACGGTAAAACAAGAAAAATTAAGGGCATGGGAAGAATTTGGTGAGAAGATGGAGAGAAACAGCTTCGGAAACCAAAAACTATTTTATAAGACACTTTAATCGCTGCCTAAAGAAAAAGCACATCCACAATTAAGCATATAAAATCAAAATCCGAAATAACTTTAGAGAACAAAAATGAGATGATGAGCAGATGAAATGAATATTTTGAGGAAACGCTGACAATAGAACTGACGCAGGAAATGAGAATAACAGAAGAGAATCAAGACAACAGCACAGACAACATTGAAGAACAAGAAGAAATTGCGGTAGAAGAAGTGAAAGAGGCGGTGAAGGAGTTGAAACAAAGGAAATCAGCTGGACATGACGACATAACGGCAGAGATAGTCAAGTATTTGGGAAACAACGGAGTGACAGTACTAACTACGCTATACAATAAAACATGGCAGGAGGAAAGAATTCCGAAAGACTGGGAAATAGGAGTTATAATGCCAATATACAAAAAAGGGGATAGAAAGAACTGCTCAAATTATAGAGGAATTACTATGTTATCGACAGTAGCAAAGATATATGAAAGAATCTTAAGAGGAAGATTAGAAAAGGAAATAGAAGAACAATTAGAAGACGCACAATGCGGTTTTAGAAAAGGTAGAGGGGCAGGACCATATATTTGTGATAAAGAACAATAGAAAAATGCCCTGACAAAATAATCGTAGCCTTCATCGACTTAGAAAAAGCATTTGATAGTGTCCCAAAGAAAGCAGTATGGGATAGTTTAAAGAAGAGAAGAGTAAATTGTAAGCTGTCAAAATGCATAAAAAGCCTATACGATAACACAAATAACTATGTGAAAACTGGTAACCAACAATCAGAAGAGTTCAGAACTAATGCAACAACTAAGACAAGGGGGAGTCCTTAGCCCCACACTGTTTAACATAGTGTTGGATGATGTTTTGAAAGAAATAAAAGAAAAAATAACAACGATAAAAGTATAATACAGGAACATGGAATTAATTGAAATATCCGCAAGTGTATTCGCGGAAGACATAATTATCTACGCAAAAAGACCCCAAGACTTACAACATAATATACAAGTATGGAAAAAGGCACTGCTCACTAGGAATCTAAAAATAAATGTAGATAAAACGAAAGTGATGGTGATAGGAAAAGAAGACCTAGACGTTTAAATAAAAATAAACGAAACAACGATCGAGAAAGTACAAACATTTAAATATTTAGGTGTTAACATACAGAACAATGGAAGAATCGATGCAGAAATAAACGACAGACTGGAATGTGCGAATAAAGTGTATCATGCACTAAGTATGTAACTCATTCATAAAGGAAAAAGAAATATCACGCAAAACGAAGATTACAGTATTTAAGTCCATCTTTAAATCGTTATTAATATATGGAAGTGAGAGTTGAGTATTATCATAACAAGTCCAGGATAAAATACAAGCAACGGAAATGAGATTCTTGAGAGCTATAAAGGGAATTACAAAAAGAGATCAAATTAGAAATGTCGTAGTAAGAGAGGAACTGGAAATAGAGCCGATCCTGGAAAACATTAAAAGACAACAGTTAAGATGGTTCGGGCATTTAGTTAGGATGGGTGAAGAAAGGACAACTAAAAAAGTATGGGAGGCAAAACCACAAAAGAAAAGAGAAAGAGACAGGCCAAGAAAATCATGGAATAAAGACCTAATGGAGAATTTAAGGCAAAAAGGACTGAGATGAAGAAGTGAAAGAAAAAGGATGGCTAGAAATAAAAAAGAATGGGCTAAGAAGATATACAATCAAATTTAACAAACTTTGTAATAATGTTAATTCTATAATATAAGTTTGTGTAATTTAACGACCTGTATATTTTGAATGTCTACATGTTGAAATGTGTATATAGCACCTTAACCCCTAACGGTAAAATAAGGTTTTAGATTATATATAATATAGATCTTTAAGTATTTCATTCTCAGAGATAGACATAACTCTATTTGAAAAAGAAAAGTTAAGGGTGCTGAGAGATGGATCAAGTCCAGTAGGATCGGGTTCAATGTAAACGCTCATAAAATAATCTGCAAAACCATCAACAATAGTCTGTGGAGAACATTGTTATACTGTATAATACCGGGAATGCGAGATGGTTTTTCTTATTTTGGATGAAATTCCAAAATTTTTTTGGTTTATTTGCTATATAATTTTCAGTGTCGTTAATAACATTTTTAAATGCAATAGTGATAAGCTTCTTTGTCAATGCATACTGATTTTTATAGAGTGTGAGATGGTACTGAGATTTAGAATTTTTATATTTTTTTAGAAGTTAATATTTATGGTTCAAAGTAAGTATTATTTTCAAGATATAGCAAGAAGGGTAGTGGTAACGAGTAGATTTAGGTTTATATAATACTTCCAAAATTTCATCTAGCATATTGTACAATAAAGAGCAAGCATTATCAACATCTAAGATTATATGTTGGCGTTACTTAGTTTGTACTATTTATACGTGTCCCTATTAAACGAAGTGTCGTTGGACACACATTTCACTAAACTACGGTGTTACAAACACCTTGTTGTTAATTTCAGTTCACGAAACTATGCAACAAGTAATTAAAATCAATGAAAACTCTATGTTTCTATCGTGAACCGTTTAGGAAGTTATAGGCAGTTAAAATAGGGGAACATATAAATGAACACCCGGTAGAACAAAGATGCTCACTGACTCACGGTTGGGTAATGTTAATCGAATGCCAATTATAATTATATTTTAATTCAAAAGCACCAGATGATACGTTTTGACTACCTTAGATTGTCGACGGCCAGTAATACACCCCCACCATTAGATCCGTTAAGAATATTATAATTACGATCTTTTCTGTAAACAACAAAATGACTAGGAAAATATTCGAAATTGAGTATAGCAGCAACTAACCAGGTCTCAGATATTGAAATCAATTTGTAATCATAGGACAAAAAGGAGTTGTAAAATTCAGAACCCTTAAATCTAATTCCTTGACAGTTCTGATATATCAGTTACAGGGTATTACTGAGAATTTATCGTTTATCGTAAAAGTTACGATAAAAAATTAGTTCTCAAGATGTTAGTAACTTTATTTTTTAAATAGGCGCTATTTTGGATTTTATAATGTAAAAGTTTCAAATTTTTTCTTTTCAATAATGTGCTACATCTAGGTTTCACGTAATAAATTTCAGTGTATTTAAAAATTATTGTATTACAGTGAGTTGAGCATGAAAGCAAATGTGTTATATTGTTATAATTTTAAACTAAATAAAAGTTAGAGCTGTTAGTTTTGAGCTATAAATTATAAAATTGTCAATTTCTAACTAAATGAGCAATATTTTTGTACCTACATAAAATGCATGTATACACATGCATCTATATTATATTTAGTTTGAAGGCATGACAACATAATACATTTGTTTTCATGACCTACGTCCTACTTGTGTAATACAATAATTTTAAAATACCAGCAATTTATTATTTGAAACTTAAATTGCTTCACATAATTGAAAATAAAAAAATATTTTTTTAATCATAAAATCCAAGACCATAAAAGTAATTTGTTTTTTGTAAATTATTATAAGTTTATTTTAACAGAACAAGCAACTTTTATTTCAAAATTTTTTTTCAAACTTTTACGGATAGGGGAGAGTGGGTTACAATGAGACATGAGTAACAATGAGTGATATAGTTGACTTTTATATTTAACAGTTGACACTTCACGTAATCATTATAACAGTTCTCCTTGTCAGAATTTAAACTTCAAATTTAGTTTAGTTTAGCATTTAGTTTGCTAGTAGTACAGAAGTGATCGCATTTTGCGCTGAAAGTAAATATTTACAGTTTACTAAGTGATGTTTTATGAACATTTGAGTTCCTGTTGAATAATTTTCGTAACATAGGAGTGGAGTAGAGAGTTCCAATAAGTGTTTGGTGAAATTTGAAGATTTGAAAATTGAGGTTTGTTTATTTCATAATATTTTTTCTTGACATCAAATGAGCAACAATGAGACACTTCCTTAATATTTACTTTTAATTATTTATTATATTTTACGGAAGGCCCAAAATGCCTAGAAACCCTCCAAGGAAAACCAATCAAGGAACCTTTTCTGGGGATGTAATAAATAGAGCAGCAGAGGCTGTATTAAATGGTCGCAGTATTAGATCTGTGGCAAAAGAAGAAGGATTGAGTTTTCAAACTTTGTCGAGGTAGGATGTTGCTACCAATATTGTCATCAAAAAAGTTTTATAACCTTTTTTTTCAGGTATATAAAGAAAACCAAAGAAAATGGCAATTATTTAATCAGATATACGCCTAATTATGCCGTAAATAAAATTTTTACTGAAGAGCAAGAGACAAGTTTTGCAAACGATTTGATTAATGTTCTCGAATGTCTTATGGTCTGCCTCTGACTGCCGAAAACTTGCATACGAGATGGTAACAATAAATAAATTAAAAATTCCTGCTACTTCGGAGGTGAATCAGACTGCAGGCAAAGAATGGATGATGAGTTTTATAAAACGGAATTCAACTATTTCATTAAAAATTGCAGAAGGGTGTAGTTTAGCAAGGGCTACATCCTTCAATCAACACAATGTTAACAAGTTTTTTGATAATTTACATAAAGTAATAAGTCGCCAGGAAAAATTTGCTGATGGAACTAGAGTATATAATTTGGGTGAGACTGCGACGGTGACTGTTCAGAAATCAGCAAAAGTTTTGGCAGAAAAAGAAACAAAACAAGTTAACAAGGTCACCAGTGGTGAAAAAGGGGTGTTGGTAACAACTTGTGTTATTATAAGTGCTTCGGGAAATTATCTACCACCTGCTATGGTGTTTCCACGGGTACATTTTAAAGAGCACATGATTTCTGGAGCACCAACTGGAAGTCTAGGTCTTGCAGCAGCATCTGGATGGATGAATTCAACTTTATTTGTTAAAGTAATGGAGCATTTTATCCTTCATATTTGCAGTTCCAAGGACATGATAATCATGAGAGTCCCTTATCAATGGATGTGCTAAATCTCGCAAAAGAAAACGACGTTACAATAGTAACATTTCCTCCTCCCTCAACAAACAAATTGCAATCTTTGGATGTTGGTGTCTTTAAGCCGTTTAGTTTAACTTATAATGCTGCTGTAGATAATTGGCTAATGCATCACCCAGGAAAACCACTTTCAATGTATGAAGTGGCTGCTTGTGTGGGTTATGCATTTAAAAAGTCTATGTTACCAGGGACTATTACATCGGCCTTCAGAAAATGTGGAATTTTCCTTTCGATAGGTTCATGTTTAAGGAAGTACATTTTTTACCAAGTTCTGTAACTGATAGACCTATTCTTGATGTAAAAGTAGTTCACTCAAATGCACCACCTGAACAAGTAAGCTTAGAAAATGCAACCGGAACTAGTTAATTTATCTCACCTAAAAACTTCTGTGGTTTTCCTAAGGCTGAAGCAAGAAAAGAAAACCGGTAAGGGAGAAAAAACCGACGTATTCACCGAATAAACCCCAGTTGGCAGAAAGACATAGTAATAGTAACAAACCACAGCAACAAAAAAAGAACATGGTAAAGCAAAAAAATTATGACAGCGACGATAAAGATACACCGGATAAAGTCGAGTTGGAAGAAAGACATAGTAGCAGAAACAATAAACCACAGCAACAAAGAAAAGAACATGGTAAAACAAAAAATTTATGACAGCGACGAAGAATGGCAATCAGATGCTTTATCAGACTGTGTCGTTGAGATGGAAGCAGCCTAAATAAATTTTAAGGAGTTAGAAAAGAATCCAGATGTGGGAGATTATGTTCTCCTAGAATTTAAAATAGAACATCATAAATCTAAAATTATTTACTATGTTGGAAAACTGTTGTCTACTACAAAGAAAACAGATGAATTTTTATTTCTTATTTAGAAAAAGTGAAAAAGTTCAAAACAAAATTTATTTTCCAGCAATTCCTGATACATTTCTAAAAATGACATAAGGATGATTTTGCCTCCACCAAAAAACTATGGTCAGACGAAGAGGTAAAATTCTTATTTTTCCTTTGAAATTAATTTTGCCTTAATCGACATTCGTTGATTTTACTCTTAATTGATACTAAATAAGCTACTAAGAATATGTTTTTTTGTATCTAATAAAGTTTCTGAGTTCTTAATATTATTAATGTTTTTCTTGAAAACTACTACTAACAAAATAGGTACTAACAATAAGGCTATGTTTTATTGTTACCCACCTTCCGTTTTATTGTTATCCACCCTTTGGTAAAACAATGAAACAAATGCTTTCCTAAATTTTAGGGCGATTTCCTCCCAAGTAAGAAATACTGCAACTGAAATGGCTATCACTCCTGACACTTAACAACTATAGCAACACATTGTTATCAAGAAACATAAAAAACTGTACATCAATGCCCATCTAACCATAATTTTATCTTTATTAATTACACAGATAGTCATACAATCATATCCAATTTGGGACACACATATGAACGATAAAAACTGTTACTCGAAAATACCGGAACATTACATATTGTGACAAAAATTATAAAAAGTTTTTGCAATTGAATAGGTGGATGGATATCGAATTTTGACTAAAGTGTTAATAATTGGTTAGAGATATTAAATATTTACCTAGTTTTGTTTATTTCCATGTTTTGATTTAAATTAAAATGTTACACAATTTCATTCTTAATCCGTAGTTATTATATTTCTCTTCTCAATTTTCGTATACGATGTACTTATGCGATGGGATTTGTAAGGATTGATTTAAATATTCTGTGCATTAAAAATAAAATCGTTTTTTTTGTTTATTTTTCTTTTTTAACAGAATAGCAAATCGCAATTGGAGCACGTTTTGTTATGGTTACGTAAACCCACATTTATAACAGCAAATCTCCGGAAATATTTTACCAATAATATTGGATGTGTGGTCTGCTTCACAAACCGAACTTTCCATTATCAGATGCATCAAGTTTGGTTGACATTATTAATGTATGTATCTAGAAATTATTTAAAAGAATTCAATACACTGAGAGAAATAGTAGAAGTAATATTAAATAAGTGTTAATTTGGACAATTTTTTAAAATTAGATTACAGAATGTTCTACTCTATTTTATCACTTCCAAGTAATAAGTCGAATTTCCAAATGTTTTACTACGCATTTTATTTTCAGAACTAATAATCAGGTTTATATCACACTAATATATTGTGTAACATAATAAAGAAAGTTTGACAAAAGGAATCATGTTTTCTTATTGACACATTTCTAATTTTTTATTTGTTTATACTGAATGTACATTTATTACACCATATTCAACAAAACCCTTTATTAGGTGTTGATAAATTTGGGTTGTTGTTAATTAACTGTTTTTCTCAGTGTAGATAAATGGAGATAGAATTTTTCTTGCGTCAATTTCTCATAAAGTCACATTTCAAAGGAAGTAACTAAATCTTTAATATAAGCTGGATTACCAAAGGTCGTGAATTGATAGACAGAATCGTCTTTCCAATCTTGAGTTTCTAAGTTTATTTACGCTTCACGTCGATCTTTTAATGAAATTTTTTTGACTATTCACTTTATAAGATGCTTGTTGGCAATCGCTTAAGAAAATTTTGGTATTGTTTTTTCTTTTTTTTTTGTTTGTGTCACATAGGCGATTTATGTGAAATTAATATTTACTGAAAACTATTTCTAGCAAATACGATTCTGCAAAATACTTTTTGTGTACATTACTTTCAGTTAGGTCCTGAAAATAAATATTATTTCTACACGTATTCTAGAATCCCTACTAATAATCTGGTTAATTTTCAATTACAGAATAGTTAGATTCTAAAAACACCGGACGATAATATTCTCGCACTTGTTGCGGAATGGGCACAGGTTTGGTCATCTCGTTGCTATTAACATAACGTTGCGTTTGGAGACCATTATTACAAAACATTTCATTAACAATGCTTAATTGTAGTAATATCGAATATAAATAACACAAATTAAGTTTTAGTATAACTCATTTTTAAAGACCTATAAACGGAAAATCAACTTCCAAAAAATTTAACCTCCAAATACTTGAATGTTGTTTGAAAGTGTAATCTGTCAGTAGGTAGAGGAATCGTAAGATGTAAAGAGACCGTCGCATATGACTATTTCTGCGCGTACTTTGAAACGACCTTCATTTCATTGGCGTTGTTATTTATGTTTAGCGTAGGGGGCGATCAGCTGTTGTTTATTACATTAGTGATGGTTTTCTTTACTGGAAACGACAATTATTCGTAAATCGTACAAAATATAAGAATAAGAGATATAAAATGAGAGTCTAAAATAAATTAAAGAATAAAATACTATACATGGAATTACTGTGTAGGTTATGTTGAATTAAATTGAAGTAAAGTATTCTGCAATTAAAATACTGTTTGGACGAGTAAGTTCCATCGTTGAAGTACATTTTGTAATTAGTTATTTTCAATTTCCTTCACAGTGAACACAATATGATGAAGAGAAGAAATACAAGAAAAATACTGCTTTATAGGTAGTGAATTTGGTTCAAATCCATCTAATTATGTATATGGTGCTTATTCCACACAAGGTAGCGACCACTGCTTCGTGTATAAGGCGAAAATTAAAACCATCGATTCCAGTACGAGTTCACAAAATGTTTCAAAGGGATAAATAAGAAGTTACAGTTTTTAATTTAATTTTACTTTTTCATAATATAAACTACTCTAAAGCTATAGGTACACTCATGAAATTTAAAACTTGGACACCACAATTTCTGTAAACAAAAGTTTGCACATTGTGAAGCGGGCTTAAGGGTATCATTTACAATTCTAACAGCAGGTAGTCTCAGCAGGGGTTATCTTATAGAAGGACTGTAGAATGAATCATTACACTAAGCACGTTTTAGAAAATAGGTAATTTACGTTGCTTACTTAATTTTTTTCTTTAAAGAATATATTTGAAGGTATCGCTAATTAAACACCATAGCTCGATTAATTATCGAATCAAAATTTTGTTTAGGAAATGTTTACAAAATAAAATTAGAAATAATTTTGATTTAAAAAACGTCTACAAGCAATAACTTTTAAATTAAATCAAAAAACTAAACATGGTTATTTGGGTTGACTGATTATTACTTATTTTTAAATAAATCTAACCTACTAATTATTGTAAGTTATTAAAAAAATCATTAAACTCTCTATTCATAATATTTAGTCCTTACAAAATGTATATTTTATGACGTTTCATTTTTTTCTGTAGTTAATATAAAAGTGAAAATAAAAACTAAGGCAATTCTTATTGTCAACGTATATATTTAGTTTTTGACAAGAATTTATTACATAATTATAATTAAGATACCAAGTTATAGTTTAAAATTAAATGAAAACTTTTTTTTAAATAAAGGTATTACTATATAAATAAATATAAGAAATCAATAATGGGTGTGACCTCCATTATTATTGATACATTCTTGGAGGCGTCTGCTCATTGACGCTATCAAGGTATCAATATAATTAATATTAATCGTTTCCCATGCGGTATCAATGGCTGCAATTAGTGCATTACGGTTTACTGGTATAAAATTTGGCCCTTGTTGTCTTCGGATAACAGCAAGTATTCGAGCCCAAACATTTTCGATAATGTTAAAATCTGGGCTTTTTGCTGGCCAGGGTAACAGCTCCAAGTTATTTTCTCGTATCCAATTGCGCACAACCCGCGAAGTATGAATAGGGGCGTTGTCCTTTAACAACAAAAATACATTATGAAAATGTTAATTCAACTGATCCCGAACTATTTTTGGAGAAAGTATAGTGAAATAAGAATACTTACTTGTTGGAAAATATAATCTTCGTCTGGATAAAACACTTCGACTGAAGGTTTCATAATAGTTTCCAAAATATCTAAATACGCAGCAGAATCAAGACGTCCATCGATAGCCCAACAAACTCCTGGACCCCGCGCGCTAACCCAACCCCACACATTCACAGAAAAATAACCACTTCGTTTTTTAGGACATATGTGATTATTTTCGTAACGAGTTCCTTCCATTCTAAAAACTTTTAGTGGTCCATCGTTGCGGCTATTGAACGTTTTTCGTCGCTAAAAATCACTCGATTCCAAAATTCCAAAGGTTCGTTCACATATCGCCTTGCAAATTCCAGACGACGTCTCATATTTTCGTCACTGAAAACTTCTTTCGCAGCAGCATTATACTTCTTTATTCCCATCTCCTTTAATCTTTTTTGTGCAGTTATACGGCATCCGGGAAAATGTGTATCTGCTATAGCCCTGGAGTATGTAGCAAATGGTTGTTCTGTTACGTAATGAAACAACTCGAGATCTTGAGCACGTGTAGATACTTTAGGTCTACCACTTCCGATGGCTCTTTCCAAAGTGTGTTCAAGATTCCATTTTACTCGGTAATGCCCTACGGTGCTTTTTGGTATATCTAACATACGTGAAATTTCACGCACGCTACGGCCCGCCGCTAATTCCGAAACAATCCGCGCTTTCAAATCAGCACCGAGATGAGGTGGCATTTTCACAACACTTGAAATTTTAAACTAAAATGGAATTTACATTTCTTACTTTATTTATTGGTTCACACTACCCTTTTCAAACAGTAGGTAATTGTTTATTTATTACATACTTCTAATGACCAATGTAACAACCCTTAGAGCAATATGACTCAAAGGAAGTAAATTAAACAAGCAAGGATATTCTATTGTTATTGAAACTTATTCATAAAGTAAAAGCCATTTCCTTATAATGCTAATGGACAGGATTTTCTTTTAAGTATTAAGATTACAATAGAGGACTTATAAACTTTCAAAAATATCTAACCTGAACAACAAACCGAGCAACAAACATAACAACGAACCGAAAGTCAAACAGAACGACAAACGATCTTTTATGATTTCCACAATCCGAACAACAAACGGAACGTTTGTGCTGTTCCATAATTATTTTCAGTAGTTTTCAGTTCATATATATTTATTATTGAGAAGAGAAAATTGCGGAAAACAAGAAGATAGTGCCAACCAAATTTTTACGCACAAAGAAGAGTAAAAATTATAATTTACTTCGCTTTTTTTTATTTTGGAAATTTCCGCCCAAATGATGCTAATAGGGACATCATTTTTTTCTTGCATTCTTAAACACTGATTAATTTAAAACATTTTTCTTCTGTCAACTCCATAATATTACCTAAAACACAACAAACCCACAAAAGGGAGGACAAAAAATAAATAATTTAATTCTCCCGCATAAGTTTGTTCGCCGTTTTGTTTAGATTCGTCCAAACCTGCAAACGCATTCGCGCGCATTTTCTTTGATGTCGGAGAAAAAACCGACAAGTTGCGGGAACGCCGCAAACCGTTCGTGGAACAATCTGTTCTAAAATTCGTACGTAGCACCGTCCAAATTAATGTTCCGATTGCCGTTCGGTTCGTTGTTCTGTTTGTTCCTCGGTTTGTTGTTCAGGTGTGTACGAAGCTTTACAATAAGCATATTAATATGAACTATATCTTATGAAAGGAGAGTTATGTAACTATAATTAACGACTTAACGTTACGTTAGTAGATTCCATTTACTATTTACACATATTTTCTTGGAACATTCGATAATTAACTATCGGGATATGATGACCCTATACTTCGCAGGTTGTGCGCAACTGGATACAAGCAAATAACTTGGAGCTGTTACCCTGGCCAGCAAAAGCCCAGATTTTAACATTATCGAAAATGTTTGGGCTCGAATACTTGCTGTTATCCGAAGACAACAAGGGCCAAATTTTATACCAGTAAACCGTAATGCACTAATTGCAGCCATTGATACCGCATGGGAAACGATTAATATTAATTATATTGATACCTTGATAGCGTCAATGAGCAGACGCCTCCAAGAATGTATCAATAATAATGGAGGTCACACCCATTATTGATTTCTTATATTTATTTATATAGTAATACCTTTATTTAAAAAAACGTTTTCATTTAATTTTAAACTATAACTTGGTATCTTAATTATAATTATGTAATAAATTCTTGTCAAAAACTAAATATATACGTTGACAATAAGAATTGCCTTAGTTTTTATTTTCACTTTTTATATTAACTACAGAAAAAATGAAACGTCATAAAATATACATTTTGTAAGGACTAAATATTATGAATAGAGAGTTTAATGATTTTTTTAATAACTTACAATAATTAGTAGGTTAGATTTATTTAAAAATAAGTAATAATCAGTCAACCCAAATAACCATGTTTAGTTTTTGATTTAATTTAAAAGTTATTGCTTGTAGACGTTTTTTAAATCAAAATTATTTCTAATTTTATTTTGTAAACATTTCCTAAACAAAATTTTGATTCGATAATTAATCGAGCTATGGTGTTTAATTAGCGATACCTTCAAATATATTCTTTAAAGAAAAAAATTAAGTAAGCAACGTAAATTAGTGTAATGATTCATTCTACAGTCCTTCTATAAGATAACCCCTGCTGAGACTACCTGCTGTTAGAATTGTAAATGACATCCTTAAGCCCGCTTCACAATGTGCAACCTTTTGTTTACAGAAATTGTGATGTCCAAGTTTTAAATTTCATCAGTGTACATGTTTAAATTTGTATCAATTTGATATTTTTAAAAATCAATAACTTTAGTCATTTGATATTTTGATTATAATTTAATAGTTTTTCATTATTCAACTTTTATATAGTATGTTAGATGTCACTGTCACGCCCTAATTCCAAAAAGCCTTGAAAAAGCTCGCGTAGGTCGGGCGAAACGTCGGCATATTGAATCCAGGGTAGTGATTTAATTTTGTCCTTCCACTTCAAGGAATCCCTAGTAAGATAATAGTCTTCAACTTTAATTTTTAAGAATAAATAAAATTAATTCAATTGCATAGATGATGTTTAAGTATTACTGTTTGGACAACTAAGCTCGTGAGAATAACTTCCTGTAATAACAAATTAAAAACATTGTTGAACTTATGCGCTAAAATGGAAGAATTTCATTATATGCAATATTTTAACTGAAATATATTTTTATCAGTACCTAATCTTAACAAACAATTGTGAAAAATATAGCAATTTATAGCTTTAATTTACTTAGGAATTAATTATCATTATCAGATTCCGATTCACTTTTGAACATGTCACTATCACCAGTTTTTACAGTAAACACTAAAAGATATTCTTGATCCATATATTCTTGCTCAACCTTTCTCACATGATTGCAGATTGAACACCATTGTTCTTTTGTTACACTGGCAAACTTTTGTAGTGTCAAGACTTCAACATCACTCATTTTGAATGCAACATTATTTTGAGCTGCTCAATATTTAACAAGTGCCCATACCTTTTCTATTGAGTTTAATTCAATATGATACGAAGCACAGTCTGCCAGCATTAAATCAATACAAATTGTGAGGTTTGTAGACTTATACGATTTTATAATTTCATACAGCTCTGGCTTTGTCATTTTCTCATCGAACAGTATGTTCTTAATTCTTAACCAATTACACATTTCTATTTTCAGTGATAAACTTGTTGGTTCCTTTTCAGCTTTGACATTATTTTAAGATGCGTTGTCCATCACTAATACACTTCTTTCAGGTAAATTTGGTATTAATTGTGATTCTAACCACAGCTTATAGTTTTTGTAGTTCATGGCGTCATGATAATCCCCAGTTTTGATCCAGACTTAAAGATGACTAAAGCATTAGGTATAAATCCGTTTTCATTGCCAGCATGAACGATGATAAAACACTTTCCTTTAGAATTAGGCTCGTTCAATGTTTGTAATGAACTATCAGACCATTCTTTTGATGCAGAATGTGATCTGTGTATGTAAGTCTCATCGGTATAAATTATTGGATGACCCTCACTGCAATGTTTTATTAAACTTTTTAAGTATTTTACACGAAATAGTCGAATATTGAAGCTTTCCATTAACACTTTTCGATTAGTGTCTGTTATTTTCCATCTGTAACAATGTTAAAAATGAAATGTTTCGTAAATAAACATTTATTATACCTAAACCTCATGCTTTTTAGAAGACAACGAAGTGTTGATTCACATATGGTGAACGGGACCTCACATACACGTAATTTGGCTAAAACATTTTTAACCGTTGGTCGTTTCTTTTCATGAATGTAAAAGTAATTTTTATGAATCGGTCGATTAACTCTGATTTTGTTAAAGAGTTCTGGTTTTGTTTCACTTTTTTCAAATATAATGTATTATATAATCGCGTCGCATTTAACCACGTTTGCAAACCATTTTTTCATATCTTCGTGATAATCGCCTGACTTCGAAGTCGATTTAGACACATTATAACAATAAGAAAGTTTGTCTTTTAAACAAGAACTTTTGGGCCCTTGCTACTGTCATCGTACCATTCCAATGCAACTTGAATGAAACCTGTGCAGGTAAAGTTTCGACATAAATCATCCTGCCTTCACCAATTTTTTTCTTAGTAACGCGTACGCTTTAACCTTATTGCGGAAGTTTATATTGTCGATGTTCTTCCGCCATTTCAAACCACCTTTATAATAAGACAACTGCTTAATTTTCTTAAGAGGTTTTTTCTTCCATTGTAATATGATTTAAAGTTCGTAACTTTTCTAGGTGAAGGTAGAGTAAAAAATAACGGCCACACTTATTTTTAACTCTACCTCCACCTAGAAACGATAAGAACTTCAAATCTAATTTTCTTGTTAAATGAATATTTTCTTTGACATCTGCAAACACTTTTGCATTGTTTCGTTTTGCTTTTAAATGTAAAGATCATTTTACGACTTTTTCTCACATTTTATATTAAGTGGATTTAGAGTGCTGGTTTGTTTTCAAAAACTTATTTTCATCAGGATTTTGATGTACTTCCTTAGCAAAACAAGTAATTTCACCGATCTTGACTGTCAACAACTAACCCCACTACCAAACCCGATAAAAAATAAATTGTGTGTTGAAAAAGGAAAACATGAATATAAATTTATGAGGTGAATAGTAGAGTTTTATTTCTAGAAAAACGTTATATATACTGAACATTTGTGAAATAAATTCAGTTACATATGCAAATATAAAATAATTAATTATTTTATTTTATCTGTAGTTGAATTGGCTTAAAATCACTTGTGTACAATTTCTAATCCCCTCTATCCTTCCTAAGCTTGATTTGCTTTTATGTGGACCATGGCAAATAATGTCTGTACCTTCCGCCACTGGAATATGCACAAATATACAACGTGTCCAAAGATAAAGGATGCCCACAATGGGGATCTCGGAAACGATAACAGATGAAAGGTCGGTTAAATGGAACAAAAGTTGCGCATTTGAGGAGATGTATTCATAGTCTTTGAAGAACTCGGATATCTCTTTTAGTCTTTGAGATATTTGAAAAAAATTAAATTTTCTGATTTTGGTTTTTTTTTCTGACCTTATTTGAAGAGTAATCAAGAAAAGAATAGCACATTTTTATTGCCACTTTTCTAGCTCTACCTAATGGTTTTATCCAATATTTGATACAACGTTTCGTTTGTTAGCAACCATCATCAACTTTATTTTTTTAATAAAATATTTTTTGCCATATTTAATTTTCTCCTTGATACTGAATTCAACGATATGTCACACTTTATATTTTGAGACGTTTCGGATGAGAGAATTAATATTCAATGTAAAATATCGAAAACGTACAGTACCGAAACATTAGAAAACCGTAAAATTATAATAAAAATATGTTTTGTAATTTTAAATAATAAACAAATTTATTTTAAAGGTTAATAAACTTACAAAAGATGTTCAAAAGATTCCGTTATTCTCCAAACATAAATAGCATCTTCTAACTGTAGAATTTAACACATTCCTCAACATTTGAGGAGTAATACTAGCACACGTTCGAAAACTAATCTTTGTAACATTTCTTCGTTTTCAATATCGTTTCCATAAATGTAATTTTTAATGTATTCCCAAAGAAAAAATCCAAAGGTGTTATATCTGGAGAACGCGCTGGCCACAGTACATTTGCATAAGTGCCAATATATCTTTCTGGAAATCTAACTGACAAGTATTCTCTGACAACTCTTAGAATTATGTGCTGGTGCACCGTCCTGCATAAAACCAACAACCTTCAACTTCTTGGATAGACAAATCATTCAAAGCTATCTCTAATTCATTTTGGAGTAAAATTTGGTATCGTTCAGAATTTAAGGATTCGTGGTAAATGAAAAGACCTATAATTTGAGTACCAAATATAGCAGCCCACATATTAAATCCGAAACGGTGTTGGTGTTTGGCCGTTTTGTACAACCGTGGATTTTCTCTTGCCCAATAATGAGCATTTCTACGATTAAAAATTCCATTATTATTAACTCTGCTTTCATCGGACCATATTATTTTATCCGGAAATATTCATTGTCTTGACATTGACGTGTATACCATTCGCAGAATATTCTATGTCTTTCTGGGTCACCTGGTCGAAGTCCTTGGCAGATTCTAAAATTTATATGGATGTACTTTCTCCTTCTTTAGAACGTAATGAGCTGTCGAATGGGCTATGCCAGTTGCCTCTTCAATGTTCCTAGTAGAAACCTCTGGATTTTCCGTTACAGCTCAATAAAACAGTATTGGCTCTTTCTTCGTTGCAAGGTTTTTGCGAGATTTTATAGGTTTTTGGAACGCACCATATTCTTTTAGATTAACTGCTAATCTGCGAAAAGTTCTTTTGTTAGGTTGACGCCTTTCTGGATATTTGTTTAAATACATTCTTTCGGCTTCAGAAAAATTACGTTGACACAAAATGTAACACGTCAGTATGTCGAATTTTTTATTATTTGAAAAATGTTCTCCTACCATATTGTTTTTAGGTAAACACAAAAGTAATTCACTCAAAGACCACCAAACAAACGTAATATGTACAACAATTAATTATGACAGTTATGAAAACAAATGCAAAGCCAACTTATTTTTATCAAATGCAACAGTACGAGGGAAGATGTATTTTAACTGTTTAATTAACAGTATTGTCACTAAATACATACTTGTGAGTTATTTTATTCGCAACAGGAATTAGAAAATGAAAACATAATTTTATAATAATTTTAAGGTTTTTTAATGTTTCTAGTATTAGTTTTAACTGTACTTTTTCGATGTTTTACATTGAATATGAATTTTCTCATCCGAAACGTCTCAAAAATATAAAGTGTGACATATCGTTGAATTCAGTATCAAGGAGAGAATTAAATATGGCAAAAATATTTTTTCGTGTATTTAAAAAAATAAAGTTGATGATGGTTGCTAACAAACGAAACGTTGTATCAAAAATTGGATAAAACCATTAGGTAGAGCAAGAAAAGTGGCAATGAAAATGTGCTATTCTTTTTTTGATATCTCTTCAAATAAGGTCAGAAAAAATAAAAACGAAAATCAGAAAATTTAATTTTTATCAAATATCTCAAAGACTAAAAGAGATATCCGAGTTCTTCAAAGACTATAAATACATTCCCTCAAATGCGCAACTTTTGTTCCATTTAACCGACCTTCCATCTCTTACCGTTTCCGAGATCCCCATAGTGGGCATCCTTATCTTGGACACGTTGTATAGTTATCCATGAAATGGAGAAACTAGGTCACAAAATTTGTTTTGCTTACAATTACTAATCCCTCCTCTTTCCTTGTCTAAAATTAAAGAAGATACACCACACATTTACAGCCATGTTCAATACATACAAACCTTATCCTGATAACACATGAGATATTATAAGAAAATGCAGCACAAAGTTTAGAAGGAATAAGTGACTTCATCAAAACACGTCTTCTAGAATTGAAACATCTTCAAAAGAGAATTTGTTTTAAATGAAAGCGTGTTGAAATAATCTCAGTGATTTCACATTCATTGACAAAAGTAACAATTTGTCAGAATTTCACTAGTATCTCAATCCTTATACAAGGTGGCCAGAAACTCCCCTGACAAACAAAGACCGGAGATTCCTCAGTTAATTTTAAGACAATTTAACCCAATTCACCTAGTCCGAAAATGCTTCCTAAGGGAGCTAGAGCTCTTTGAAGATGGCGCCTGGTAAAGTAAAAAATTAAAAGATAAACTTCGCAAACTGACAACAATTTGACAATGAAAAACGTAGGTTTTACTTTTTTGTTGGCAGTTCAGAGCCAACTAGTGCAAAAAATATAAACTTTAATGTACAAAAAAAAATTTCAAATTCATTTTCTGGAAAACAGTGTATTCTAATGACTTAAAGTAAGAGTACCTTTTAGTACTAGAATACCTGAAAGTTTAATAATCTAGTGTCACAAATGCTTAAAAGTTAAAGACAAAAAAAGTTATGCGTTAAAATAACCGTTGACCAACTCAAAACGGACGCCTATGACCGGTACTAGAAATTTGCAATTGATGGAATCGACTTTTCTCTGAAGGCTAAACAAGCATACCAGTTTTTGCTTTTCTAAGTAGAAGCGTTCTGGAGGTATTTAAAAAAACTATTTACAAGGCGCTATCTTCAAAGAGCTCTAGCTCCCTTAGGAAGCATTTTTGGACTAGGTGAATTGGGTTAAATTGTCTTAAATTATCTGAGGAATCTCCGGTCTTCGTTTGTCAGGAGAGTTTCTGGACACCCTGTATATTAGTTGGAGAACTGTTGAAAGAAAAATTGAGAGTTAATTTGTAAGGAGACACGAGAGGTGCCGCATAGGTGGGAGACGGGACCGTGTGGCTAGGCGCTTCGCGCGTTTGCCCCACCCCGGTATTTGCCACACTTTGAAAAGTTATTAATTCGAGCTTGCAGACATTAATCTTCACCTTACGGAATAAAGAAAGTTTTGAACTTATTTAAAATATTAAAATATTATGCATAACTTAGAAATGTATCACAAAGTTTTTTGTTAGCTATATTTCTATTTTAGTTATTTTATTTATGGAAATACACAATACATACAAAGTTTTCTACAGATTTCAAATAAATTTATTCTTTTCTAAGGTTGATTTGGTTTACAGTTTGCTGATGAAGATTTCTGCCAATGAGTTGTTTTTTTTTTAATTATTTTAAAGGTATCGATGAATTGAACGTTGAAAAGAAAGTTATCGATTTTATGGAATGCTTATTCTATCTGAGAGTAACCATCAACGTAAAACAAGCATTTACTTCGCATATTATGATAAATTGCGCGTAGTTGCTTGAATACAAATAAATTATTAGAAATACAGAATTATGGGACAATGTTTCAAATCTGCCAATGCATCTCGGCAGCAATGCAATCAGATGACACATAAAAACTTTTTTTATTTCTCTTATAGTACAATGCTTCCTGAGAAACCAATTCAATTATTTACCACCTTATTTATCGCATAAATTATCTAGAATTAATTAAAGTTATCTGGGATTAGATTAAAGTTGAATAATAAGCAATACTTTTTTAATCATAAACTGACAACATTAACTTCATACACAAGTAAATTTATTTAATAAACGTTCGTAATAAAATAATAACTAAAAAACTAAACTAACTAAAAACTATTAGCTGTGTTATTGTTAATAAATTGCAAAATAAAAAGCATTGCTGTTTTTCTAACCTAAATTCAAAAGTCAGTAACAACTGATGGCAACTACAAATAAAAGGTACAAACTTAAAATATGAGAACAAAGCTATCACTTGTGTAAATTGTTTAACATTTTTTTATTAATCGATACATCCTCTGTCGTAGGAAAAGTATCTTGCAATACGTCGATTATTGACTTCACGCTATACCATTGGATTCACATTCTATCAATCTGACATTTCTGACTTTATATTTTTTGTTTCACTAAGTTTCACTCATTTATGCCTACTCGATTAGATAGGTTAAGTCTTAATAAAAAATCCGTTAAAGGAAAACCAAACAAACTTCTTAAGAATACCATACACCTAAACGATTAATTCAATAAACTAAGAAACAAATCGATAGATTTGAATTTTTTTGCATGTTTGTGTTCAGGTCAGAAAAAAAACTGTCAAATAAGGTATTACTTGCCCTACCATCCCATTTAAAACTCTAAGGGTGGTGGTAACAACGCAAAGAGATGTAATGCTTTGCCATCAAATTTTCTTGTAAAAGGTGTCCCCCTGGCAAACAAATTTGAAATGTCCGAGCGCAAAAAGTGCATTTCCAAATCAAAAAGTTAACAGCTAAAAAGTATCTAATGAGCATAATAAATGAGATAAGAGGAGAGATAACGTAAAGAGATCAGCTTGTTCAGTGGCGTCTTAGGGCATACCGGGGCTTCTTTGGGATTACGAGAATTTGGAGCTCCGTTGATAGTAAAACAAATGTTTACCGTTTACCGCAGAACTGCACATCGCCCCGATAAGCAAAAATAAAATTGGTTTAAACAAAAGTTATAGAGAATAACAACTTTTCCTCTTCAACTTGTTTTGTAAATTTGATATTGTTGGACATATTGTCACGTGATTGTTATATCTCAGTAATTACTTATCGGATCAAAAAATAATTTATACAAAAGTTGTGTATAATTAAATTATAAATAACTTTATTAACAACAAAAATGTATATAATTTAAAAATCTGTGTAGGTCAACGTCCCTTTTGGCTAGATAGATTATGCCCAAAATCTAATCAGATCTTCGGAATTATATATAAGGTCCTTGTACAAAGTTTCATAAAAATAAATAAATAACGTACTAACTCGAATCCGTCGGAAAAAATGAAAAAATGGGTGTTAACATTTTTTGAATGATAATCTATCTTATTTCAGAAGATATGGAGTAAAAAGAGAATGACAAGAAGAAACATTTCTATTATGATTTTATATTTATTTCGGTTAACTGTCACAATATAGTGCTAATGGTTTGAATTGGTTACGATAATAGTTTCTTTCGGAATCTCTGTTCTTCAAAATCCTCTATTATATCCCTAAAGTATATTGTTTAAAGAGTATCACTATCTAAGCACATAATTAAAAATTACTGAGTCGTTCTTGCAACACTGTCGTTCTTAATTCATATTTTATTCTCTTTAGCTGTGAAAATAAGCGATCTCCACTACTTCTAATCAATAAACAAAGAACTATTAATTTAGCAACTTCAACATTTGGAAAAGTTTCTTCTAATTTATCGGACTTTATTAGTACGAGATACTCAAATCCGCTGATTCATTTGCTATGAAAGAAAAATAAAACCGTTTAACAATTTCTTGGTATGCTGCCGAACGATGTGCGTAATATTTCTTTACCATACAAGTGCACAGTCTGATGATCCCCAAAAAAAAGATGCGTGGGTTCACAATTCTTTTCCTTCCTAACTTATCTTTATAGTTAATGCGCAAAGTTTGTTGCGACGTCCATGGTTATAGTGTTATTCTGTAAACTCAAGCTTATTTTATTCATAATTTCCAAAAGATCATTCCATATCTCAAAATGCACAATTTTTTGACTAAGTTTTGACCCTCCTTTTTCGTTTTCTTTGATATCATTTGTAATTTATGTCAAAGTTTGAGAAATAACTCTATTTTACAAAGCATTACTGGCATTACTACGTGCAGATCATCTAGTATCCGATAAATACTTCAGCACTTTATTTGTACTAAAACGCTATGTTTAAATTAAATTAAATTAAATTAAACAGTTTTGAATAAACTGAAAGTGTGTTGATCTTTATAAAACACATTCAACAGCTTGAACATTAATAGCTATTATCAGAAATACATCATTTCCCTCGGAATGCATAACTCCCAGATGATTCTATATTTGCATATGAACTTCCCGAAGTTGCCGATAGGTGGCGATACGTGTTACATTATTATAATATTTTAGTTTCCTGTTATTTTCACACCTAACCTAACACTCAATTTACAATTAAAGATTAATTCTAACAAACTGAATAGTATATCCTAGTAATATTTATACAAATGAGATATTAAAAACTTAAAAAAAATATATTTTTAAATTATTGAGTTGTTCCGTCGTGTGGTAACATTATTTCGCTATATTCAATCAATGACGAAACCGGAAAGCCAACGCATAACGCCATCTATCGTGACTGAAGGAAACACTAACACGTACAGAGAATCTACTGCTTGTATCTATGGGACGTTATACATTCCGGCGAGATGATGTATTTCTGCTATTAGCAATTACATCGAGGTATAATGAAAATTTTAATTTGAATAAAAAATTAAAACTGATCATAAAATAATTATTTATGATACAAGTGTGTGAAGTGAGTATTTTAATCGCATAGAGTACATAAAACCCTTTCACACACGTTTCTCATACAATATTTTATTTACGTTAGAACTAATTTTTGCAAATAGAAACAGTTTTCGTTTTTTTAATTCGAGTGTTGATTGTGAGGCATCCTTAAATACAAAAATCGTTTAATTCTTTTTTTTTAATTTTTCATATTTGGATATAACTTTTAATTCAAAACAACTTTTCTTTATAACATTCTTTTGTATTGCAAAAATAATGGTAAAGCTAAAGTTTTTCATATGGTAAGTAGACACATTGTACATGAATTAAATTCTCATTAATAAACAATCAAAACAAAACCAATTGTTGCAAATCATCCCCGATCTAATGAAACAAGGACGAAATTTACGCACAAAGTTGAAACAGAATAAGCATTACAGTTTCGTTTAAAATAAAACGGTTAAAAATTATCTGAATGTAATGAGACAAAATGATTAAAACTATGTGCTTGACAATTATCACCTAAGTTGAATTTAGAAATTGACATTCAAATGAAACATTAATATTAAAAATTACCATGAACAAAATAGAAGAGCAAAACATTACATTGTCGAAGTCAATTAGTTACATGGCATGTAGATGATTCTACCACTCTTTTCATCATTTGTACAACTGATAATAATAATAACATTAGAAATAAGCTTGTAAGATACAATTATGACAAAACCTGAAGTATATTATTAAGCGGTGTAATAGTTATATCTATACTATTACAATATTTATTAAAAAACGAGCTCATTGCATGAACAGGAGATTTAAATAAAATATTTTTATTCGGTTTAGAATAATAAAAAGTTAAAATGATCTAGAATTGTAACAAGGCATATATAAATTGATTGATTGTAAAAGGTGCTGATGACGTTTAGTCGTTGTTACAGTAATCACCAGTGACACAAACTCCAGTTCAACTGCGATGCAATATCAACGACGGCCACGAAGCAACTAAACAACCCGAGTTAAATCGACAGTAGAGCCATCTACATGTCGAGACAATTTTTGGTACTTTTATTCATATGCGTTGCGTTTCTTCCAACATTTTTCATTCTACAAAATTTAAAATTTCATTATTTTGATTCCTATATTATATGAGTCTGTCGTGTGATTGACACTCGATTTAATGAATACCTACATTATGCAGGAATTACGTGACTGGGTTGGTAATGTTATATTACAAACCTCAATTGATCAGTTTCCTTTGACTTAACTGAGAAAGTTCATATTCTCCACATGAACATAAACTTCAAGTGTCGACGTATAGAAAAAACACAACAAACAATATTGATGTATTGTTGGTTGCTTTAAAGAGGGTCATTTAATATGTCACTATTTGTACATTTATATTTTAGTTATTCCGATTATTAACAACATACGCTGTAACTATTGATATAACTTTTCTCGCTGAAACTGTAGAAGTTTAAATATAATTGCCAGTAAAGTTTTACAATAATATTATTTGGATTTTACAATAACATCAAACTCATTAAAAATAAATAGATAATACCAGTCATAACTTCATCATTCGCATTTGATTTTTAAGCCATAAAAGTTGCATTTACGATACTTTTAAAGTTTACACAAAGAGTTAGACTTGACAACTCAGCCATTAATGCATTTTATATATTACAATAATAGAAAACAAGTTCATTTTTTCTTTTAAGTGAATGTGCTGACTGATACAAGGCCTTTGTTAAAAAGACCATTACGTTTCGTCCAGTATCATTGGGTTTGTTTACTGCAAAAATCGTTAGCTTTAAAAACTATAGCATTTTAGTAATAAAATGGTATAAAACGACAAAATAAAAAAAATAGAATACAGGCAATTTTATCCAATCAATACTTTAATACTTTTATATCGTTACAGGTTTTGCATTAATCTCCAATGAAATTTAAACTATGCGACTAGAAAAGTATCGTCTAATGCACCCAAAGTGGGTGGTAAATCTATAGTTATTTAACAAACAAGTGTGTTAATAAGAGTGATTAGTAATTAAGATATTTAAAATGATCTTAGTCGCCGTTTAATCCACGAGTTAGTTACACATCTTTCCCGTCGACCATAGGTATTATTCGCCATGTTTAGACTAGATCAGACGCGCCATATTTGAATTTGAAATTGTTTCTTGAACAAAAAATTGAACAATTTTTGGATCAATCGAAATTGTGAAGAATATTGAATGCTCAAAATATGTCTGTTTGATACTGACACTATTTTTGGGATAATAATTGATGTGAGATTCTGTGCATTTACGCGTTTATAAGTAAAATATTTGAAAGTAAATAATAAATACTCTACAGATCTCTAAGGATTAATTATTTAAGCATACGAAAACGTAGCATATGTACGAGTACTATTCGTCTGAAAATTTTACAGAAATAAAGTTAAACGCACTGATTAAGCATTGGTTAACTGAAGAACCAGTACGTGTTCTAGATTCTGTCATAAAAATTAAATCCTGCTCAATTTTTGAGATAATTTTTAACACAATTGTTGATGCTTAAACTTTTTTATGCATAATAAAACGCACACGCTACTGAACTATGTACATTTTATTCAGGATAGGAGTTATTAGTTTTACAACTAAATCTTAACTGACTAAAATATTATGAAACATGTTGAGGTAATTAGTTGGTGAGGGTAGAAACCGCCCTCAACGTAAGCATTGACCAATACAAAATCAAGTGGAACAATACAAAAGACATATGACAAGACGCTTCTTGGAAGCTAGATTAGTGCACCAGCAAAAACAAGGTTTTGTCAAACATGTCGCGACTAGACTAAGCCGGCGCTACATCACGTCGTACACTGTAGGTGACTACTTAAAGATAAATTCAAATCCTTATTTACAATATTACATACTTATAAATTTCTAAGAAGCACTTAACAACAATTTTCCTATGAATATGAGCTGTTTTCAGTTTAAAGTTGGGCTAGACAAGCTTAGGTAGATATTTTTAATTTTGTTAAATACAATTAGTTTTATTACATTAACATATTAGCAAGTTGCTATGCTCGTTTAACAATATGCTCCAACATCCTTGTTTGTTTCGGTTAAAAACACAATAAACAGCTGTGAAGTTTAGCATTAAACGAATCCATCAATAACACAGGCGGATGTTAAAAAAAAAATTTTAAGACTATTCCAACGAACGTAAGAAGGTGTTAACCACACTGCATAGTTAGGAACTGGCGAAGAAAAGGTAGCAAGATTTTTTGTTGTTATGTACAGATGTACACAATCAGATTGCTTTTCTTTTACAGGTTTACAAACCTTCATTATGGTATTTCAAGCATATAGATTTTTTAAACAAGTTATTAGAAATTCGATCACATAAGTAATCTTTTGAGCCCAAAACTGCTACACATAGTACTGAAGAACAGTGGGAAAACTCACAAGATCTATTGACCGTAGACGTGCCTTTCGTAACTAAAAACTTCAAATTAGTTGCAGGTAAACTTATATCTTCAATTTTAGTGGTGAGTTTCCCAATTAGTTATTGGGCCTTCTTTTAGGAGTGAGGCTGTGGAGTATAGGTCATCAATCTATAACCAATAGGCTTTTTGATTGCCGACGTTTGGACCGATAAAGTCCGTATTAAAACAAGAATCGAATTATGAGATTTTCCGGATTTATTTTCCTTTTAACTTTTCACCGCTTCAACCAAAACGTCAGCTTTTTAAAATTCGATAATATTTCATCGAGAAAAAGCAATTTACAAAAAAGTTGATGATACAATTGCCAATGCAGATTGCAATGAGAATTGTATCGGGCTGAAGGTTTGGGTCTGGATAAAAACATCAGCTTTTTTGGCTTTGGTAACTAAACCTGTCAGCAAAAAAGCTGACAAACAATTTAAAAAAGTATATTGCATCCAATATTGTATGGGCCCAAATCTAACGGTGAACTTTTTTGAGCCACATAACGCGGATATGCGTTTCATAGCATTCTACACCTAAGATCTAAAAAGCTGACATACAAGTTTCCTGACACATTATGTGACGGGCCCACGGACTAATGTGATGAAACTGTTAACTTTGTTGATGCAAATTGTATAACTTAAAATCTAAACTTTCGCTAAATTAATGTAGGTGCCGAAATGTATGCCGCCACAGTTATTACCTGGCCAGTGGTGAAAAATTTTACCACGATACAGATGCTGAGTTGTATGCAGATTTATTTAACGCTGGTAGGAAAATCTACGTGCCTCCCAGAACGGGTGATGGTGTGTGACTTTCTTTCCGTTTCCGGCGTCGTGTCGTAGTGGCTGCTGTACTCGATGATGTTCTTGATGTTGTTGTTTGAGTTAATTCGGTTGCTGCTGTTGCGAGGGTGTATCGGCTGCTGCGGATGCTGCAATGGATGCTGTGATTGATGTTGCGTACTTCAGAGGCGATTGCGCGATGCGAGTGTTGATAAGACGTGGCAACTGGGCTGTGTAAGCTTCGTGAGTTATGTATGCGCCCATGGTACCTGTATGCGACAGGCAGTATCTTGAAGCTTAGGCCAGCAGTTGCGTGACGAATGAGGGTGCGAGCTCGATGCTCCAGCGATTCCTGTATTTGACAGGCGAAGGTGTCCGGAACCGGCGTTGCAAGCTTCATGTCGTGTAAGCCAGCGTGTTGCTGTAGCTCAGGTAAACGACGAAGTTGAGTTTCGGGTGTCGAATGTGTGTGCGTGATCGCAGACAGCTCTGTCATTTCGAGACGTAGGTTTGTCTTTGATCGATGTATCCTCTGAAGTAGCAGATGTGGTGTTATGGATGATGCAGATGGTGATTTGTTAGCGTTTGCAACGTTGGCGTTTCATAGTGGCGGTGGTTGTTTGTTGGACGATGGAGTTGATAAAACGGCTTTCCTGCGTTGTCTATCGTCTAAAGCCGTCGGTTGTGTTACATCGTGGTTGGAAATGTAGGCGGGTTGCAAACTTCTCTGTGGTCAGTGGTAGTGGCGTTTTCGAGGTTGTCCTTTGGCGGGCGCAGCAATAGAGGGTCCAGCTATGACAGGTGTAGTGTTGTTGATGGTATCCATGGCGGGCGCGCAAACTGATGCAGAAGCGGTTGTAGGGCGTTGTGCCAACCAAGCGAGAAAAATTTGCGTTTATACTTGCGTTTTGGTTGACAGCTGTGCTGTTCTTTGCAACGTTGTTGATCGTCGAGTTGTCACCACTTTAGAATTTTTTAGAATGTAACTATATAGTAAGTTTTATGTTACCGACATTCTACTGCATTTACACTATCTATTTTACTTGATATTGTGTTGCCGTATTTATAATCTGAAGCCTGGTGCGTTTACAGTATTATGAATTTTAATTTGCTTGCTTTACATATTATGCAAGGCTATTTCTTGTGCGACCTAAATATGATGAAGCTGTTTACTTTATTGATGCAAATTGTGAAACTTAAAATCTAAACCTTCGCTAAATTAATGTTGGTGGCGAAATGTATCCCGCCACAAGCGATAACTTCTAAACGGTAAAAGATAAAGATATTACCAAAAATTTAACAATGTTAGTTAAAAATAAAGTAATTATCTACTATACAGATTTATCAGTTTTATACATTTTCTTGAAAATTGTTCGTAATTATAATTAAATTTATATAACGTATTCAATTAAGGAAGGTAAAAGATCCACAGTGGTCCCCCAGAGCTGAAAATTGACTTACACGACCAAAATTTTACGGGTCTATTATTACTACAATAACTTTTAACGGAAAATAAATTGCAGATTATAACAACATGTAAAATTCACTTTTAATAGTACCTACCGAATCCCAGCCAATGTTTTGTTTGCTTAAACAATCTGAATGTCACTCTCTCTTCCTAAACTGTTCGAGTTTTTGTTATTAACGAACTATGATAAGGGGCATTATCCATTATAATAACGGAGCGTTTCTCGAAGTTTTTTAGCAAATCCTCTCCAAGCCAGTGCACAAAGTTTACTCTACAGTGGCGGCTGTCCATAGAGTCATTTGGTCAATGACCTCCCAAAAATTTTGCACAATATAAAAAAATATTAATTATTACGCGTTTTATTAAAATAGGTAATTTACTCGCAAAATTCGCAAAGTATAATAACTTCAATTTTATCGGCTGTCGTTCGTAATTCATCTTCCTCAACCTTGGGCTGACGGTGCGAATTGTCCTCATTGAGTTAGATCTACCCGAAAAACTCGAAAACGTGCAGCGCCCGAATAAACGCGAACGTCGGAAGCAATAATCAACTTTGGGTCATCAGCCGGGTCCGCAGTTTACGTTGGCTTCGAATAGGGTGTACATCTACGCTCGATTTTTGATTCGATTTTCGCGTGTTTTAAATCAATTTAAAAATTTATATTGATATTTTTTACTGTTGTTGTGTTGTTTTGTTATTTATATTTTTTGAAGTATGCCCATTTTTTAAATTAATTTTTGACCCCCCAGCATGATTGACCACGAGCCGCCACTGCCTACTAATTTCTCCAAGATAGTCTAAATTTTTTAAATACGAAGAAAACACCGGAAATTTAATTGAACAAAACATAATTGAGTAAAATTATTCAACCAGGTTAACTCGGTGACGCCGACTCGGCGCTGGTTAACTCGTCGATTGGAAACTTGGCGACGACGGTTGAGCTTAGCAAAGCTCCGTTCTCAAACTTGTTGTATTCTTATTATTATTGTATTGTTGGTATCATTAAATACACCGTATGCAAAACTTTAAAACTGCTAAGAAGTGGGTAGTTATTGAAAATATCATTTTTGGAAGCTATTTCACTTCTTGGAATGTTAATTTGAGGTTAATATAAGTATATAGCATTACTAGTAAGGTAAGGGGGTATTCACTGTCGAATGGAGTCAATAAAACCCGTTACGTTGCGTGTATTGTTTTATATTTGTTTCTCATTTGTAAAAAGGTAAATTTAAATTTTGATTAAAAAAAATCTCAATAATTTGTCGTAAACGTCGTAAGCTATGGAAGCGTTACCATGAACATATATGTTTAATTTTCTTTTCATTTGTTTTGAGGAATGAAAAAAATGAATGTGCCAAAAGAAATTATTGAGGAAACCAGCAGAGTAGCTTCAAGTTTATTACCTACAAAATCAGCTTCAAGGTACGAGCGCGAATACGACGACTTCAAAAAGTGGCAGATCAAAAATAGTGATGATTGGGGTAACTGAAGATGTTTTGTTGGTCTACTATTTGCTAGATTTAGTCCTAATACTCTATGGGTAAAATGATCTATTTTCTTAGAAATGAAAGAAAATGAAACATTGTAACAACATTTGGGATTTTTTGATGATGTAGAAAATATGGGAAAATTTGTTATTGTGATATTGCGGCGAACAAAAAATTTAACAACAAGAAGACTCACCATAATCAATGATAGCTGCAGCTTCAAACCTTTCATGTTATACAAAAAATATGTAAATCTTCGGCCTACTAGAACAGAAAGGCTAAGATTTTTTTGACATACCTGCATGGATTTCCTTTAATGCTGGCGAGCACTCTATTAGCGGTGTCCCAAAACAATTTGCAAAATAATTAAGTTTAAAAGATGCAGAGTTATATACACGTCACTAGAGCCACTATGTTTGCGGATTCGGGTGGAGATATTTTAACACTAAAGTATGCAGGAAGGTGGAAGAGCACCGAAATTGCGATAAGTTATGTATATGATTCGGTCAACAAAAAAATCGAAATATCTAAGAAATTATTTCGTAGTGAGGAGAGTACAAATATTTTAACATCCTCGAGTTCAGAAGTTTCTGGATCAGCAGATGGTTCATCATCATCAGTATTAACTCTTCCATTATCAAAATTTGTGTTACTGGAAACAACAGTTGTACCATGATCATGATTTTGTACAAGTACAACGATAACATTTCTAATGTACAGTGTGTCCCATTTTTAATCACGCTCACTTAATTTCAAAATTAATATTACGTTTCTATGAAAATGATAGTGGTTACTTAATTCATTTGAGAATTTTGATGTTTTGATGACTATTTCTCACTTTGTAATTAAAGCGAATTTTAATGAGCAGGTTGATATGTTGTTAATTGAAGTTAATCGCGTAGTAAGTTATTTCTTTCTTTTAACGCCACAATAAGTAAATATTATCATATTCAATTGAGCAAGATTATTCGATAAAATTGATTTATTTTTTAAATTCAATAGAATTTTGATTAATCATAATTCTATAACCAGGGGAACAATTTAAGAAATTTTTTGTACGCGTAGGTAGTTTTTTACATAGATCGAATTCCAGAAAGAAAAATACATAATCATATTTGCAATTCCAAAGTACTCTCTCTCCCCAAAATTGAAGAGGGGATGCAATCTAAAAAATATAGTTAAAGGTGTCCCCAACTCCCTATTACCTCTACTAAGTTTTATAAAAATATATTACACTGTTATTGCCTTGTAACACTTAAAAACTCACCCTGTATAAGAAAAGGTTGTATTCTGTTACTGGTTTTAATAATAGATTTTACTGCTGGTGCGAGTCTTACAAGCTACAATTGAATATCGCTAAGTGCACTGTAGTATCGTATATCAAGAGTCGATCCCCTCTCTTATTACATTATATTCTCAGTAATTTGCCCTTGCAGTAATCAAGTGTTACTTCCACCTGTTCTGTATCTTTTTCTGAGCATAGCCAACTAGTTTCACCTAAGGGTTTAGAATGAAAATGTGGGAACTAGAGGCAGCATACATACATGACATCCGTCATAAAATTAAAACAAAATGTCTTTGGTAACTACGATAATTTTATTTGATATTGGAAAATATGAGTTTTTGACTAAATTTAACTATGATTGACCTTACAGATATATATATATATATATATATATATATATATATATATATTGTAAAGAGAAAAAAACTCTACCAAAATAAATCACAGCCAACTATGGTTTCTATTTAAGAAAAAAATATTTCATAACTCGTAAACAAATGTAGATATTTAAAATCTGTCAACACCATTCAATTTTTCTCAAAAAGTGTCTCAAGAAGGTATTACTAGTTTTTTCTAACTTATTAAACGACTACGATATAGACACTTTTCAAAATATAGAAAAATCGACCTTTTCGCTGTAACTCGAAAACAAAAAACAATAGTCGATTCTAGTTTTCACCAATGAGTTTTTCTCGAAAAAAAAACAGATTGAGACACCGACATCCATTTTTCTCTATCTTTTATGGTTACCAAGATACCCTATACAAACGTCAAAATTTGCCCACCCTGTACAGCTAAAAAATCAATTCCACGTAGTTTTCGAAAGGAATATGTCCTATGTTGGTCTACTGAAACAAACAGATTGTACACATCATATTTAGAAAATCCAAATAAAGAAAATGAGAATGCTGTACTGTCATCTCTAAATAATGGAAGAAAAAGAGAAATGGAGTTAATTACTGGAAAATATGAATTTCGTACATTCAAGTCATAAAAGCTGGGCATTTTTAAATAAATTAGGTTACACAAATCAAGCTGCTAAAACAAATACAAAAAATTCTTCAAATTCTATTGCTTCTCGGTTGGTTAATGTTTCAAACTCAGTAAAAGTGAAGAAATCGATTATCACCAAGATGAAAAACTATCTACAAAAGAAAAGAAAATCTACACCTATCTCAGAAGATGTATCCAGGCCTTCTACTGTAGAAGAGCTAAAACATGCATTAAAAAAGACAAAATCAAAGAAAACTGGTGGGTTTGTGGAATACATCTAGAATTTCTGAAAATTTGAGACATTATTCTTTGAAGTGGCTACTTATGTTTCTCAATGATATTTATAATTCAAGTAAGTTACCAACGGATTTAAAGAAATGTAAACTCGTGGCAATTTTAAAGAAAAATAAATCTCCCACAGACCCAAATTTTTATCGGCTAATAAGTTTGTTAAATGTAATTTATACGGTTTTGGAAAGATTGATTTTCCAAAGAATTAATCCGTTAATTGAAGGGAAATTACCAATTGAACAAGCAGGATTTCGATTGGGTATAAGTTATTGTCATGAAGTATTAGCATTAACAACGCATATCGAAGTTGGATTTCAGAAAAAACCTAAAACTGGAGTTGTATTTTAGATTTAACTGCTGCATACGATACCGTGTGGAAAGAGAGTTTACTTTTTAAATTGTTTAACGTTATTCCTTGTTCTAAAACTATTTCTTTTATTAAAAATATGTTGTCTAATCGGAAATTTAAAGTTTTTATTGCAGTAAATTTAGGTTTTAAATAATGGTCTTCCACAGGGTTCGGTTCTTGCACCTATCCTTTTAAATGTATATACAATGTCGAAAATTCGTCTACGTCGATGATATGGCAATTTCATTTCAACATTCGGTGTTTTTCGAAATTGAAAGAAAGTTATTTGTTGTCTGGTTGAATAGTTATCATACACAAAAAATTGATGCCCAGTTGAATTGCACTCTGCGTATAATTAGTAGATCCATTAAATCTACTCCTTTCGATTGGCTTCGACGAGAAGCTGCGTTAAAACGAGAATGGGATAAATGTCAACTCAACAAAAACTATATGGTTGCAAGACTACTTAAGTACGGCTTTTCTGAAGTTGAAGAGTGGAAAAAATTATGGGCTGGAGTTGATGTTTTCAATAAACATATCATTGATGATCCAACAATAGAAGTCCCGGGCTTAGATAAAAAAAAATTGGCAAAGTAAATCACATAAGAACAGGTCATTCAAAATGCAACTCTATGTTGTTTAAATGGGGTGCAATTTTTAATACAAATTGTGATTGTGGAAACGAACCAGAGACCGTTACACATATTGTAGAAGATTGTCAATTAACAAAGTTTAAAGGAGGGTTGGAGGAGCAGACTTTCTAGATGCATTTTGTCCCTTTTTTGTAATTCTGACAAATAAGGAAAAACTGATATGCGTTTGGCAAGAAATTAATAAAAAAACTAATTCAAAGAAAATGCAAATGATATACCTACATTCGAAAAATCTAGTATTGATAATATTCCAAAAAACTGAAAAAAACAGTAAGACAAACTGCGTTTAGATTGTCCGCTGGGGACAAAATGCATTTTGATTGTCTACTCAACGTGAGATGATTGACATGATAGTAAGGAATAGTAAGTATTTAATTCTCAAAATACAAACAATAATTCAAAAATAAAACAAAACCATATTGGAGATGTTTATGACATGTAAAATACTATTGTTATAGCATAAAATGCTATTATTATAGCATTTTTACATGTCTTATCACCATCCTCTTTATTATTGCAATCACACAATATGTCAGCCTCTTCAATGACTTTATCATCAACAGTGTCTTGATTATCTTCATTGTTGTTTCCATCAAGATTGTCATTTTCTACAAGATTGCTTGAGATAATTGGCTGTAACCACGTTAGCTCAGGATCATTGAACCAATCCTCCCTGATAGTATCACTAGCAGTTTCGAAAGACTCTGAAGTTTTTTTGGCTTAATTTCATTTCGAAGTGCTACAGTAGGTAATTGTAAAGTAAAGTCGACAAAATGTTCCAAATTAGGGTAATGATCTGAATGCCTGTAGAAGAAAATAATATTAAGTATTTATTGGAAAGTGGTAATAAATAAATAAATAAAACCATGACAACATTGAAAGTTCAAAACTTCAGATGATATTAGTAACTAACTAGATAAAACCCCCATCGGACGGGACCAGAATAAAAAAAAACTACTCCTGGTAGACTCCGCCACCCAGACCCCCATTCGCCTCCTATGCTCCATTCTAAATCCAACCATATACTTGGCTTTGGCCTAGCACCTAAATTTGCCTAGTCTATAGAGGAACAAATAGACAAATTTTGAATCTTAGTTATATGATAATAATAATATGTAAATAATAATAATAATAATCATAAACAACAGCATGATTTAAAACATAACCAAAAAGCTCTGTGTATATAGTTTGCAATGTCATCTATGGTTCAAAATGTCAAATAATGGACAGAATGCATCTAGAAAGTCTGCTCCTTGTTTGTAAACATTCATAATTTAACGGATAAAGCTATATTATCGCTTACGAATCTGAAGGACATCTGCAGTTCAGCAATATTTTGTATTCTCTGTCCTGATTATCTGTTTTTCCATTATTTTTTTTTTACTACTTCTTTAACCTACTATTTTTTCGTCATTGTCGTAACTGGCGCTTAGCCCGGTCCATTATTTATCGTCATGCAATGGCTGTACTGTTAGATTTTTATGTTCTTATTTACCTTCTATAATGTTTACTTAATTAATATTATTATATATGAATTAGTGGTTTTCCTAAACCTTGCAGTAAATGCTTTGCCAAGACTAACCAATCCACAACTGCGCACGTTTTGTTACCACATTATACAGGTTTAAACTGATTTTCTGGGGCACCATACATTACACTTACATCATTTAATATGTACCATACGAATAAATAACTAAATAAATAAAATTCTTTGATTCGACCGACGCTTGAATATGCGTCGTTAGTATGGTCTCCTGCACAGCGGGATTTGGATATTCTGGAGTGTATTCTGAGAAAGTTTCTCAAATTCTTTTGATTTGTGCTGAAGGTATCTCTATCCTTGTGCTCGTTTTTCGTAGGACATTATTATTACAGAGGTTTGGTTGCACTAGCCTCAAAACACGACGTCATCAACAGGCTGTTTTGTTTTTATCCAATATAATAAGTGGATAGCCCTGATCTGATTTCTCTTCTGTACATAAATGTGACAAGGTAAGGCGCTAGACACTAGACTACTTTTAGTTTACTGACACGTACGAATTTATTCCGAAATTCGACAGTGAATTGTATGTGTAGGATATTTAAGAAAACTCAAAGTTTGTTGGATATTTACTGTGCTCTTCCAAGTGATATTAGAGAGTTTTTTATGCATCGTTACTGTTTAAGTAAGTAAGAATTTTGTGTGTACTTGACTCTTGTAAAATGTATAATGTATAGTTTTTGTGTTATCTGTTCTATTTCCCCATCCATGCATAGCACATGTTGTTTGATGGGTGTATTAAATAAATAAAATGTCTTTACAATTATTATAGGGTTTTTTTAGAATGTGCAACTAAGTACATATACAATAATGCATATAATAACACTAAATAGGTTCACACGTACCTTCACTATCTGGATATTTATATTAACATAGTCCTTTTGTAAAGCTGCTATTTTTTGCAGAATAGATTTTTAGAAAGTTTCTTAAAATACGAAATTCAGAAACTTAATCGTCAATTGCTGTCAAATTTGAACAGCTACTGTTTGAATGTACCAACTAACAATCATATGGATTTAATTCTAATGGCGCTATTTATGTACAGCATACAAAGTTTTCAGCCGTTCTAACATTTGTAAAGCGGCTGCAAAGTCATATTTAAATTAGAAATTTCAAATGCGCTGCCCGCTTAGGAGATACCTGCTGGATGTTTTATTATACTGTGCTTATGTCATAATATTGCATTGATGATACTGCAACATCACAATTTGATACTTAAGACTGTTGAAAATCAATCTAGAAACGGAAGATGTTTCCCGATTTAGTTGATTTATGAATTTGTGAGCTTGACTTAAAGACTTGGAATTAATGAAAATATGAATATAAAAATATATGATTAAACAGACGAAATATGTATAAAATATGTTCAACATAGTGACCGTCTATTTATAAACATTTGCATATTCTTGTTTAGAATCCAGTGCCAAACATGAACAACATTTGTGGTTATACTTAATGTTACGGTATTTTGTGCGCTTGCGTAATAAACACAAAAATAACGTTACCAATTTGTTGAACCCATTATAAATGCTACGAAGGAGCGTGTTTAAGTTCGCGGAATGAGAGGGTTAGAGGGGGATAAGTTAGGCTCATTAGGATCGTATCGTGTTCAGTGACTCATAATAAGTATAAATACGAGGTTTCATTGTCATTAAACAATTAGTCTTTGAGCAATCGTCAACCAAGCAACATAATCGGGAGTGAAAAGTAAAATATGGAAAAAATCGAAGCAAGGAAAATCAGTTGCGACCATAATGAATGAGATGTCATTGGTTTACGGCGACTCTTGTCCAGAAAAACCATGGTGTACAAGTGGCACAGTTTATTTAAACAAGGAAGAACAAAAACGCAGGGCGGGGGAGCATCGAGGTGACCACGCTAGAACTTGTCCAAAAAGTCAAAAAATTGTACCCAACCATGCTCGATTAAAGAAGAAACAAGTCGCAGAAATGGTTGGAGTATCCGATACAACCATTTTTAAAATCCTGCACGATCATCTTGGCATGACTAAGGTCAGCGCAAGATGGGTGCCGAGAATGCTCACGCCGCCGCAAAAACAACAGTGCGTAGAGTGTTCACGTGAATTTTTGGACCTCTGCAATGACGACAAAGATGGTGTATTGAGTCGAATTGTTACTGGAGATGAAACTTGGGTTTATCATTATAAACCTGAGTCAAAACAAGACTCCATGCAGTGGCATAAAAAAGGCAAAGCACCTCCCAAGAAGTTTAAGGTGTTACAGTCAGCTTGAAAACTCATGGCAATTGTCTTTTGGGACTCTGAAGGAATATTATTCATTGATTATAAAGATAAAAGTGTTTCTATAACCGGAGAATACTACACTTCAATATTAGAGCAACTAAAAGAAGCCATTAAAGAGACAAAACGAGGAAAATTGACAAAAGGTGTGCTGTTTGCACAACAACGCGCCCGTCCACAAGAGCCGCGTTTCGTTGGCTGCCCAGCATAAGGCAGGCTTCGATATTTTGACTAACCCGTCCTACCGCCCAGACCTGGCTTCGAGTAATTATTACCTGTTTCCAAAAATGAAAAAAGAGCTGCGGGGTAAAAAATTTACCACCGATGATGAAGTCAAGGAGGCAGTTTCAGCGTACTTTGAAGATAAAGAGAAAACATTTTTTTATGAAGGTATAAATAAATTAATTGCAAGATCTGAAAAATGTATCCATCTTGCAGGTGAATATATTGAAGAGAAAAAATAGTTTGGTTTGTTATTTCCACCCCTTATCCCCAATTCCGCGAACATAAAAACACTCCCTCGTAGATCTCTATTACGCATCAACATTATTTTACAAAAATCTTAATAACTAATATTCTTACAACCCACCAAATAATTAACAATAGATAATGCTTATATATGGATAAAAGCTTTTCCAGCAATTTCAGAACATTCTAATATACACTCGACTTCCAGGTGCAACATAAAACAATTCTCATAAATTCTTACCATTGATTTTACCTACTTACGTAAAGAAATTTCAAGAAAAAATATTATGATAACGCAAGATCTACTGTAAAGACAATTTTATCCGTGATCTCAAAATGTAAATTTCTCAATGGTTTATTAAGATGATTTTCTTAATGCATATTTTGTAATACAAATATATTAAAAAAGGAAAAATGTAGTATTATTTTTCTAGTCCTTTTGAAAACACTTTTCAAACTCTCAGAAAATAAAAGATTATTGTGACGCAAATTTGCTGTTATAAATATGATGTGATGGAAATTCAAAGAAACGAATGTAGTGCATGTTTAGCTTTAGAAATACCAAATCTCTACAAATCTTTTGCTTGTGAAAAACTAAGTAGAATTAAAAGGAACTTGTGAAAAAGTTTGAAGCAAAGAAGTGCTTTACAATTTTTTATGACACTGTAAACAACAAACTTTATTTGATGTTTGATCACGATACGTTTCACATATACGTGATATTAAGAAATAACTTCAGTTATTGTAATATTTGTAGATTTATACGAAACTAAAAACTGTATATATCTTCAGAAAATTGAAACTTTTGTTATTATTGAAAATAAAACGTATAAAGTTTACTGTTTCATTTTATCAGAGCGGTTTTATTATGTTCCAATTTTATTGCTACATAAAATTGTTTGTTTCTTTTAAATCCAAGATTATTGTCGGTAATGCAATTTGCAATATTAAATAAAAATGAAGTGGTTTTCTGAAAATCTATATATGGTAGATAGACGTAAACCCATCATGTGGTTTTTAGGTTTTAATTAAAAATCATTACTTATCTAATCTAAATTTTAACTACTTACTACAAAAGTTTCAATAAAAAATAATTATTCAATAGCTCGTTTCAGGAACTTAAAATTCCATAAATCAATTTATAATCCAATAAATATGTTTATGTTAACAAAAGAAAACTAAAGAACGCAACTAACAAATATTAATTCTAGAATTGTAGTAGCAAGAAGAGTCAGTGTACAATATGGACGAGATAAGAGAGAATAAAAACAAGCGTTTACTACAGAACTCCACATCGCTATAGACAATATAATTTCCAACAACTTTTCTCCCTCAACTTTTTTGTAAACTTGATATTGGGAGAAATATTGTTACAACAATTAGTGTCAAGTGAATGATATATCTCAGTAATTACTTATCGGATCAAAAACAAAAATTGTGTATAATTAAATTATAAAGAACTTTTATTTGAAAAAAAATGTGTAAAATGAATATTTTTCAAAATATTTGAAAAATAAGAAAATCTGTGTAGGTTAACGACCCTTTGGTCTACATAAAATATGCCCAGATCTGCGGAATTTTAAATAAGGCCCATGTACAAAGTTTCATAAAAATCGGGCGGGTGGTTTTCTTGATATCTTGTTTACATACGGACGGCCGATCCGGTCGTCGAACATCACATTCTATGAAATAAGATGGGAGTTATGCGACGGTTTCAAACCAAAAATTTTAACACCCCTGTTTTTCACTTTTTCTGACGAATTAGCGTTAGTACGTTATAATGAAGCAAAAAAAATATATGACCGACAGCCGGCCGGTCGTCCGTCCGTATGTAAACAAGATATCAAGAAAATCAGTCGTCCGATTTTTATGACACTTTGTACAAGACTTTATTTATAATTCCGAAAATTTGATTAGATTTTGGGCAAAATCTATGCAGCCAAAAGAGCCGTTAACCTACACAGATTTTCGAGTTTTTGAAATATTTAGAAAAATATTTATTTTACATTTTTGTTTCAAATAAAAGTTGTTTATAATTTAATTATTGTTTAATGTTTAAATTATTTTTTGATTCAATAACACGTGACACGATCACGTGACACTAGTTATTGTAACAATATCTCCACTAATATGAATGTTACAAAAAGTTGAGGAAAATAGTTTGTTGGAAATTCTATTGTCTATAGCTTTTGTTTAAACCATTTTTTTTCTAAAATGCAATTTTATTTTCGCTTATTGGGGCGATGTGGAGTTCTACCGTAATTGCTTGTTTTTGCTTCGTTATAACGTACTATAGTAATGACAATCTTACTTTGGTTGCACGTCATTAACACTAGTGACGTATTTGGCAAAAACGTTGTCGGAGTTGCGCACAGCTCTCTAAGTAAATTTTATAGGTTATAATAAAAAAAAAACACTTTCGAAGGTTTTCTTTAGTAATTCCTTTTACTTATCATTTTCTTTCTTCATAAATATAACATACAAAAGAAAGTATTTGTGCATTTCGAAGATAAACACCACAAATTAATTTTGACATATACAGACACGCTCGTAAACATCCGTCAACACTCTGTCAACATTCAACACAAGAAAAACTTGGCAACTTTCAATACACTATTCATTCTCAAATAATTAATACAGACAAAAAAAATTTTTGGGCGTTAGATTAGTATGAATTGTTACGTCATACGTGACGTGCAACCAAAGTAAGATTGAAATTACTATACTATACTCGTCGGAAAAAGTAAAAAAAGGAGTGTTAAAATTACAAAACGTTTTGAACAAAGTTCTCTTTTTAGAGAAACCACTTTCAATTTTATTTTTTATGGATCTGTCCTCAAAGAAACACCAAGATAAGCAAATAAACGTCAACGGTTGCAGACCTGAAATCAGCTAGCTTATTCGGACGATGTCTGCAAATAATAATTAGAATAATATTGTTATAGGGCGCCACTGCTTTTTTTGTGAAACTAAAAGGTGTAGCAATTTAATACAGGGTGTCTCCAACCTCTCGGGTCAAAATTGGATATATTCTAGTTAACACCAAACTGAACATTTTGGTGTATAAAGAACCTATGGCCGGAAATGCGTAGTTCATGTTTTATTTAAAAAAGAAGTACATTTCAAAGCAAGAACTCATAGTTCTTGTGAACTACTTTTATTTTCATGAGACGAAGTTCATGATAATGACGACTGGAAGAGTTAGCTAAATAACACAACAATGAAATTACTGCCAGTTTCGTTGTACAACACACTCCAGGAATATTTGAAAGAGTTAGACAACATTGTCTGCGCCGGTGTCATGTCCAAACTGTCAGACTGAGGTCGCAATTTTGAACAATTGGTATTGTCTGTAAGGTGTTGTTATTATTTTCTTATATTGTGGTAATGTCATTTTATGAAATGTACATTGTTTTGCAACAAATAATATAGATTTTATGAAATGTACGTTTTTGAAGTAAAAATGAACTATGAACTATCCAAAGGTTCCTTATATTAATAAATTAACAAACAACACATACGGGTGACTATTTAGTGCGAGGAAGGTGGATATCTCGAAAAATATTAGGGTTAGAAAAAAACTATCACAATTAATTAGAATTTCCCAGAAATGTCGACATTTGTAATAAAAAATGGGTGGTTCTATTTAAAAAAACATAGCTTTGGTATGTCGCACATTTATGAAACACCCTGTATAAAAAAAAAAAACTAAGTTTAAATGTGCAGTTCATTAATTTGCACAACTTTTTGTAACGGTTGTAGTTCCCAAATAACTATAAAAGAAAGCGATGGCTCTAGCGGTACAACTTAGAGAGGAGAACAATAGTATTTGGTTCAAAGTAGCGCACTAAATTCGTTAAGGATCCATCATTTGTAGTAGTTAGCACAGCAGTGTCCGGCTTAGTTGGTAAGTTGGAGAGGTCCTTGAGGAACTGTAAAGAAATAGACTGCTGCCTAACGAGGCGCCACCTGTTGGGTAATAGAAAGAAATAAAACCGACCAAAAGGAATTCAATAGGTTTTACTAAAGGTCTAATACGCTAAAACAAACACAAATCAGAGAGACAAATAGACAATTAAACATAGCAAATAAAACAGAAATGTGACAGAAATAAGGGAGAAGCTGTCGCATAGAATTACAGGCTTTAGCAACAACAATTTAATTAAAGCTCGCAATTAATGTGTCGAAATTCAGTTAAGCTTTTGTTTGTTACACCCCAAATTAAAGTTAGCGTTCCAATTAAGGATTGGTTACCAAGGAAACTCGACGCACACACGTCACTTAGACACGGTGACTTAAAACTAACTTAAACTCGAAATAGCACGGTAAGTAGCTCCCGCCAACACAAAAAGCCTTTTGTTTTAGTTTCACTCACTTTATCTAAAGCGCCCAAGCTCTTATGGAGCTAGTTAAAAACAAAACCGAACATCGGTGAAGAAGTCTACCCCGAATAAAAATTTACTTATATGCTAGGGATTAAAACCGTTTAATGTCACATGTACGTGAGCTTCATACGCATGAATAGTAAATAGGTTTCTTAAATAGTAAACTTAGCTGTATTGTGTAGTATGCAGTTCCGAGAAGGAAGGTTCTTGCTAGCGACAGTATTTGACAGCTTCAGAAGATAGGTAGCCCCAGAATTTCCCTTAGGAGAAATATACGACGAAGAACGGAAGGCAGATATGTTCCCTCAAACAGCAAGTATGCAGCGTGAACAACCCCTCAGTCTGTAGGGTTTTTAAATAGCCATTTCAGCACCCCCAGGAATTATCCAGATTGTAAAGACGAGTAGAATAGGAGGTCAACGCACGTGCTAAAGCATCAATTTAATTTGGAATTATTGAAGCACACAGCTTCTCGAAGCGCGTCAAACACCCAATAGAAGGAAGTAGAAAATGTTCGTTCGTAATCTTCGAAACTTTTCGTGAATTAAACAGTCCACCAATAGAAAAATCGCAACATGCGCGGCAAATTCAACTTTCGTCGTAAAGTGACACACGACACACGTTTCTAAGAAGGCTCCCAAAAACGTTTTACTTTTGCAAATAATCCCGTAACATTTTATAGCGAAAGTTTTTTTCTAACCCCAATATTTTCCGAGATATCCACCTTCCTGGCACTAATGGGCCACCCGTACATATAAAGAATAATGTTGAAATTTTTTTGTCAAATAACAATAATAATAATAATAAGCTACTATACACACGTGTTAATGTTGTACACGAGATGTCGTAAGGGACATATTTTACTTAAATAATAATAAGTAAAATGTGTGTCTAACGACATATCGTGTAATATGGACACGTATAAATAGTATAAACTAAGAAATGCCAACAGATAACTGTAACAACTATGAACGTTTAAAGTGCATTATCGTTATCAGGAGCAATAACTTTAAATGCCTAAACATGCGTGTCGATAGCAAGTCAAGTATTTCTTATACAGTAGCACACACGCAACGAAAGAACACCTGATGCGAATTTCGCTCTAATATGAGTTTATCAGAGGTGTATACTTAAGTGCGGTGTACAACTGTCCAAGAAGGCAGTTGGTCTTTTAAACTCTCGTGGAGCAATGAATATAAGTAAAATGTGTGTCTAACGACATCTCGTGTGATATGGACACGTATAAATAGTATAAACTAAGAAATGCCAGCAATGGTGAATTTAGAATCAAAATTAACACCAAGATCCTTTATTTCTAAGCAGCGTTCTAGTAATATTGAATCAATAGCATAAGAAAAAGTTATAGGTCGAAATTTTCTAGTGTATGTTAATATTTTACATTTTCCAATATTCAACGTTAACTTGTTATCAGAGCACCATTGTTGCAATTTATTCAAATTGTCTTGTAAATGTAAACAGTCTCCTATGGTAGATATCGAAGTAAAAATTTTTAAGTCATCAGCAAATAAAAGATGTTTGCACGTTAGAATAAGGATAAATCATTAATAAATAATAAAAATAAAAAGTGGCCCAATGATAGAACCTTGAGGAACACCTGATGTTGGTATAATAGGCAGAGAAATAAAATTATTATAAGTAACACTTAGATAACGATTATTCAAATACAACTGAAGTAGTAAGATTAGTGAATGGTCAAATCTAAATTATTGGAGTTTTGCCAATAAAATGTCATGAGAAATACGATAGAAGGCCTTACCTATATCCGTATAAATAACGTCCACTTTCCCTTGTGAGTCTAATGTTTTACTAATGTACTCACTAAGATTAGTTATAGTAGAACTTTTTTGCATAAAGCTTAGTAGAATTTTGGTTTTTCACTAAAGGATAAATTCTTGAGTATAAAACTGTTTCAAATATTTTACTAAAATTGTTAATTATACTTATAGGCCCATAGCTTGTAATATTTGTTGGATCGCCATTTTTAAACACATTACAAATGTAAGAAGTTTTTCAAAGCAAGCAGAGGAAACTCACCAGTAACAATTGACATATTAATTAACAAATGCAACGGCTTAACAAAGATATATGAAAAAAATTTCACCAAAAAGCTGGGGATTTGGTCTGGGTCAGCTAATTTCTTGTTTTTTAATTTAGAAACTGCTTCTAATATTTCCTCTTTCGAGATGTTGGCAATATTAATAAGATCATTACTCTGATTAATAGAATTGAAGGTATTATTAAGAGGATCAGCTCTAGAGGGTAGATAAACATTACAAAAGTAGTCTTTAAATGCGTTCACTATAATATCAGGCGATAAAAGTTTAGCGTTATTATAAAACATTTTTTTGGGTTTACTAGAATTCCCTTTTTTATTATTTATAAATTTCCAAAACTATTTAGGATCATTAGGAATTGTATTCTGTACATATGCAATGTAATTCAAATATGCAGATTTAATTTGCCAATTAGTTAACCTTCTCAGAGATTTAAAAGAAGCAAGATCATTATAATTATTGTGTTTTCTGGAAGGTTTTAATGCTTTAACTTTTTTGCGAAGATTAATTATAATTTCACTATTAAACCATTTTGGATATGTAGAAAGTTTATTTTTATGTACAGGGACAGATGTATCTAATACTGAGTAAAGCTTATCATAAAATTTACTGCATGCTGCATTTATATTTCTAAACTGATTTATAAATGACCAATCAGTACTTATTAAGTTATGAGTACACAAAGCCTAGTCCGCTTTGTTAAAATTGTATTTCTTGGTAGAGTTGTTAGTGCGAAAAGTATTTTTAGGAGGTGATGTACCAGAAAAGGAAATATGCAAAGGAGGATGATAAACATCTTCCGTAACAATCGGTATTTCATCATGAAGTACACTCATGAAATTTAAAACTTGGACACCACAATTTCTGTAAACAAAAGTTTGCACATTGTGATGCGGGCTTAAGGGTATCATTTACAATTCTAACAGCAGGTAGTCTCAGCAGGGGTTATCTTATAGAAGGACTGTAGAATGAATCATTACACTAAGCACGTTTTAGAAAATAGGTAATTTACGTTGCTTACTTAATTTTTTCTTTAAAGAATATATTTGAAGGTATCGCTAATTAAACACCATAGCTCGATTAATTATCGAATCAAAATTTTGTTTAGGAAATGTTTACAAAATAAAATTAGAAATAATTTTGATTTAAAAACGTCTACAAGCAATAACTTTTAAATTAAATCAAAAACTAAACATGGTTATTTGGGTTGACTGATTATTACTTATTTTTAAATAAATCTAACCTACTAATTATTGTAAGTTATTAAAAAAATCATTAAACTCTCTATTCATAATATTTAGTCCTTACAAAATGTATATTTTATGACGTTTCATTTTTTCTGTAGTTAATATAAAAAGTGAAAATAAAAACTAAGGCAATTCTTATTGTCAACGTATATATTTAGTTTTTTGACAAGAATTTATTACATAATTATAATTAAGATACCAAGTTATAGTTTAAAATTAAATGAAAACGTTTTTTTTAAATAAAGGTATTACTATATAAATAAATATAAGAAATCAATAATGGGTGTGACCTCCATTATTATTGATACATTCTTGGAGGCGTCTGCTCATTGACGCTATCAAGGTATCAATATAATTAATATTAATCGTTTCCCATGCGGTATCAATGGCTGCAATTAGTGCATTACGGTTTACTGGTATAAAATTTGGCCCTTGTTGTCTTCGGATAACAGCAAGTATTCGAGCCCAAACATTTTCGATAATGTTAAAATCTGGGCTTTTTGCTGGCCAGGGTAACAGCTCCAAGTTATTTGCTTGTATCCAGTTGCGCACAACCTGCGAAGTATAGGGTCATCATATCCCGATAGTTAATTATCGAATGTTCCAAGAAAATATGTGTAAATAGTAAATGGACTAACGTAACGTTAAGTCGTTAATTATAGTTACATAACTCTCCTTTCATAAGATATAGTTCATATTAATATGCTTATTGTAAAGCTTCGTACACACCTGAACAACAAACCGAGGAACAAACAGAACAACGAACCGAACGGCAATCGGAACATTAATTTGGACGGTGCTACGTACGAATTTTAGAACAGATTCGCAAGTCCTGATTGTTCCACGAACGGTTTGCGGCGTTCCCGCAACTTGTCGGTTTTTCTCCGACATCAAAGAAAATGCGCGCGAATGCGTTTGCAGGTTTGGACGAATCTAAACAAAACGGCGAACAAACTTATGCGGGAGAATTAAATTATTTATTTTGTCCTCCTTTTGTGGGTTTGTTGTGTTTTAGGTAATATTATGGAGTTGACAGAAGAAAAATGTTTTAAATTAATCAGTGTTTAAGAATGCAAGAAAAAAATGATGTCCCTATTAGCATCATTTGGGCGGGAAATTTCAAAATAAAAAAAGCGAAGTAAATTATAATTTTTACTCTTCTTTGTGCGTAAAAATTTGGTTGGCACTATCTTCTTGTTTTCCGCAATTTTCTCTTCTCAATAATAAATATATATGAACTGAAAACTACTGAAAATAATTATGGAACAGCACAAACGTTCCGTTTGTTGTTCGGATTGTGGAAATCATAAAAGATCGTTTGTCGTTCTGTTTGACTTTCGGTTCGTTGTTATGTTTGTTGCTCGGTTTGTTGTTCAGGTGTGTACGAAGCTTTACAACTTAAGCAACAATTTTTTGGCGAATAAAGATTAGTTTGTGATGTAATATTAGAAACACAAATTTATATCATATCAAATTTATGACAACTTAAAACCAAGAACGTGTATGTTATTGCTAAGAAATTATTAAGGAAAAAGCGCAATTGCAGTGTAAATATTTATAATTAGATATTTTCGAAAGTTTATAAGTCCTCTATTGTAATCTTAATACTTAAAAGAAAATCCTGTCCATTAGCATTATAAGGAAATGGCTTTTACTTTATGAATAAGTTTCAATAACAATAGAATATCCTTGCTTGTTTAATTTACTTCCTTTGAGTCATATTGCTCTAAGGGTTGTTACATTGGTCATTAGAAGTATGTAATAAATAAACAATTACCTACTGTTTGAGAAGGGGTAGTGTGAACCAATAAATAAAGTAAGAAATGTAAATTCCATTTTAGTTTAAAATTTCAAGTGTTGTGAAAATGCCACCTCATCTCGGTGCTGATTTGAAAGCGCGGATTGTTTCGGAATTAGCGGCGGGCCGTAGCGTGCGTGAAATTTCACGTATGTTAGATATACCAAAAGCACCGTAGGGCATTACCGAGTAAAATGGAATCTTGAACACACTTTGGAAAGAGCCATCGGAAGTGGTAGACCTAAAGTATCTACACGTGCTCAAGATCTCGAGTTGTTTCATTACGTAACAGAACAACCATTTGCTACATACTCCAGGGCTATAGCAGATACATTTTCCCGGATGCCGTATAACTGCACAAAAAGATTAAAGGAGATGGGAATAAAGAAGTATAATGCTGCTGCGAAAGAAGTTCTCAGTGACGAAAATATGAGACGTCGTCTGGAATTTGCAAGGCGATATGTGAACGAACCTTTGGAATTTTGGAATCGAGTGATTTTTAGCGACGAAAAAACGTTCAATAGCCGCAACGATGGACCACTAAAAGTTTTTAGAATGGAAGGAACTCGTTACGAAAATAATCACATATGTCCTAAAAACGAAGTGGTTATTTTTCTGTGAATGTGTGGGGTTGGGTTAGCGCGGGGGTCCAGGAGTTTGTTGGGCTATCGATGGACGTCTTGATTCTGCTGCGTATTTAGATATTTTGGAAACTATTATGAAACCTTCAGTCGAAGTGTTTTATCCAGACGAAGATTATATTTTCCAACAAGTAAGTATTCTTATTTCACTATACTTTCTCCAAAAATAGTTCGGGATCTGTTGAATTAACATTTTCATAATGTATTTTTGTTGTTAAAGGACAACGCCCCTATTCATACTTCGCGGGTTGTGCGCAATTGGATACGAGAAAATAACTTGGAGCTGTTACCCTGGCCAGCAAAAGCCCAGATTTTAACATTATCGAAAATGTTTGGGCTCGAATACTTGCTGTTATCCGAAGACAACAAGGGCCAAATTTTATACCAGTAAACCGTAATGCACTAATTGCAGCCATTGATACCGCATGGGAAACGATTAATATTAATTATATTGATACCTTGATAGCGTCAATGAGCAGACGCCTCCAAGAATGTATCAATAATAATGGAGGTCACACCCATTATTGATTTCTTATATTTATTTATATAGTAATACCTTTATTTAAAAAAAACGTTTTCATTTAATTTTAAACTATAACTTGGTATCTTAATTATAATTATGTAATAAATTCTTGTCAAAAACTAAATATATACGTTGACAATAAGAATTGCCTTAGTTTTTATTTTCACTTTTTATATTAACTACAGAAAAAATGAAACGTCATAAAATATACATTTTGTAAGGACTAAATATTATGAATAGAGAGTTTAATGATTTTTTTTAATAACTTACAATAATTAGTAGGTTAGATTTATTTAAAAATAAGTAATAATCAGTCAACCCAAATAACCATGTTTAGTTTTTTGATTTAATTTAAAAGTTATTGCTTGTAGACGTTTTTAAATCAAAATTATTTCTAATTTTATTTTGTAAACATTTCCTAAACAAAATTTTGATTCGATAATTAATCGAGCTATGGTGTTTAATTAGCGATACCTTCAAATATATTCTTTAAAGAAAAAATTAAGTAAGCAACGTAAATTACCTATTTTCTAAAACGTGCTTAGTGTAATGATTCATTCTACAGTCCTTCTATAAGATAACCCCTGCTGAGACTACCTGCTGTTAGAATTGTAAATGATACCCTTAAGCCCGCTTCACAATGTGCAAACTTTTGTTTACAGAAATTGTGGTGTCCAAGTTTTAAATTTCATGAATGTACATTACAACTGAAACTACTTAGTTAATACTAGGTCAAGTAAACGATTTTGAAAATTGGTAATAGAGTTAAATTGACTTAGATTAATGTAATTAATAAAATTATTTAGAATACCCGATTTAGCGTCATTCATATTATGATAAACAAAATTTGGAACATTAAAGTCACCTAACAATAAGATGCTATTGTACTTACTAGCTAATAATTCAATAAATCAAAAAGTGTTGAAAATTATGTAAACTCGTATTAGGCGGAATATACACTACAAAAATAGCTAAATATGTGACATTAAATTTGCATTTACAACCTACAATATCTATTTCCGAAATCGCAATGTTTAGATCAGGTTCAGCCAGTAAATGATTGGACAAGGCGATAAGAGTTCCACCACCCCATGCTTTTTTTAATAATTTCAAATTTCCTGTCAGTTCGAAAAACATCATAATTTGAAGGAAACATTTCATTACTTGCAATAACTGCAGATAAAGCAGTTTCAACCAATGCCAATATATCATATTCACTATCACAGGCATATGTATACACTTTATCGACTTTTGACCGTAATCCACGCATATTTTGAAAATAAACAGATATATTCTTGTAATTTATATTAGAGTTTTGTATTACTAGTTTTTTGGCACAATTATGGGAATACCCTTTACAAACCGAATTGTTAAGTTAGAGTTTCCATTAGAAATCATACTGGCAAGCTCGGATCGGTCGATGCTTATCTTGAATTATTTTCCTTTTCAAGATAGTAATTTTCCGATGGGATTACGTAAAATCTTGAAAAACACACGGCCGATACGCAAATAAATATCGCCCAAGTCGTTAATAATTATTTCTAAAAATTTTTTTTCAAAGAATCATAAATTAAAAATATCGCGGTTTAACGATTTTTTAAAACACTAAGAGTGTGTAGTTAAATGCAATTGTAGAGTGGTAAACATTTTATCTATTAACATATTACCACATGAGTCACTTTGCATGATATATTAATTAAATAAAACAAAAATGTAGGTAACATGTTGATTAAACAAGCGTTTTGAGCACAACTCCACATCGTTTAGATACTATAGTCCGTTCAGTCTCATCCAGCGGTTATAGGATTATGCTGTGAGGCGCTCGTTTGTTATGTTCATTGTTACATGTTCGCTTTAAAAGTACTTTCCATCTTTACTATAGTACATGAGAAACATAGATAGATATACATACTGGACTGGGACAAAACGATGTTAGCGCGGGCACGCTTCCTTGAAGTTTTAGACTAAGAGAAAATAGAAATTGCGTTTTAGAAAAAGATAGTTTAAACAATATACAATAAAATGTAGAACAAGTTTTTTCTCGTAACTTTTTTTTGTATAATTGGTATTACAATATCGCGAGTGTAACTGGCCATGGTTAGCTAGCCATGGTTGCGTCCGAGCTATAGTTGTGATTACCAAAAATATAAGCGGTGTGTAAGTAAACATGTTTGAAGATATACATCGTTCATACATAACCGTGCATAGTAAAATCCTATGGCATTTCTTATGATAGAACTAGGAAAAGTATCTGAACCTAAACGCCTTACAAAAGCTAAACAGAATTTAATTAAAACTTTTTTTCCACTAAAAAATTAAAACTTTTTTTGTCAAAATTTAAAAAACTTTTTAATACTTGAAAAAAAACAAAAACCGCTTAAAAATGCACTTTGAAAAATGAGAGACATCGTAAAGGAAGGGCTGGCCACAGTACTTAAAACAAAATTTCAAACGTACGTGATTGTTTGATGTTCAATAGAATTATTCGTTGTTTAACAATTTTAGTTGCATTTAGTTGCTATGGTCAAGTGGCGTGTTCTGCTGCTAATTATAAATATTTCAGTAAATTCGAAGTATTGAGTTTAAACGTTGTGTTTGAAATCAGTGTTAGTTGTGTGTTTTATGTAGCAGTTGATTTTCTTTTTGACTAGTTATTATAAAATTATTAAGTGTAATACTAACTGGATATATCCCTCATATCATTTACGGCAGTATTGTTAAATACAAAGGTTTAATTGAATTAGTTGCCCACTTCATGGAAAGTAACGATGTTGGAATTCAATCATTGCAAGTTAAAACATTGAATGCTATTTGGTCCAATCTTTGTTTCTTTTGCTTTGGATGTGATAATATGAAAAAAAGATACGCCATTTATAAATGCGTTAATCGAAATATGGACTTTTTGGAGTCCTTGCTCTTAAAGGGTGTATCAAAACAAAAACCTTTTTTACAAATATTTGTTGAAGCAATTCAAACATGCCAGTTGGAAATGAATCATTTATGTGGTTCTTATTATTCTGAGGCTTCGGTTTATTCGTCAATTGCTAAAACCTCAAAAGTGGCAAATTCAATCAAAAATAGACAAAAATTAAAGCAATATTTAAAAAAAAATTACAAAAAAGTTAATGATTTGTTAATAAGCTCAATTAATTTAATATTTTCTACTCCAAAAAGAAACGAAGACTGTGGAATCATTCCTATAATTAGCGAAAACAAAATATCTCCAATTCTTTGTACAGCTTCAGAGAAGCGGTATGAAGATGGTTCAGAATTATTAGAAACTGAAGAATGCGCATCAAATGTAATTGATGACAATATTTTCAAATGCATTAGTGATGAATATGAACTTATACCCAAAGCAATTTTAAATTTAGATCAAAACGACGTCTCACAATCCGAACTGCCACACGGATCAAAAAATGTATTAAGTTTAGCAGTTAGTTCGTACAAAAATTGTAATTAATATGAGGGAACATTTGACATTTTACCTAATGAGTTTTGTGAAATTTTGATGGACAAAAACTTATCCCTAACGTTTATACGTATGTTCTAAAAACAAAAATAACTAGTGTTAATAATACTTGCGTAATAAATTTTAAAGAGACTCGCTATCTAAAATATGTTGAATATAAAATTTATGCATACTGTGATCACAAAGGATGCAAAAATTTATAATGCGAATAAGCACATGTTCCAAAAGTACAGAATATCATTCGGTGGCGGTTTATAGTACGTCTCTTAACTACACTCACACAAATCAACTAACCAGATATGTAAAAGGGGTAGAAAGAAAAATTTTAAGAAACAAAATGGTTAAGGTTATGCCATCAAAAATGACAGAAACCGATGTTATTACTGATGAACATGGTGTAAAAAGAGGAAATTTGGGTAGAATAAAGTCGAAAACTACTTATCGAAAAATAAGATCAGAAGTTGTATCAAAAAATGATCGAGATAAAGATGAAATTCTTGATTTGGTTTTAATGATGCGAGAGCACAACGAATACATATATAAAGGAAGTTGCTCAACCATTTCACGTTTATATTTACAGCAAGGAACAAATTGATGTACTTTCAATCAAACAAATCGAGTAGGATATTTAGATTCAACGGAATCAATTGTGCGGATACCTGAAGATTATCCAAACGTGTATTTTACTACGCCTTAGTTATACAAGCTGAAAACAAAAGAACATAGTTGTAGATTTTAGTAGAGCTTTAATTAATGCTATTTCTTATTTTTGGAATCAAATGACAGTGGAACAATATTTGCAAGTAGCCTTTGATGCTATTTATAATATGACAACGCTTCCAACAAACATAACAAAATTCAAATATGCTGTAGTCATTTATTTAAAATTATAAGAACCGACTTAATTAAATTCTATAAAGACAAGATCTTGTCATTTGTGATGGAGTTTATGGCAGCTTCTATAAATTTTCAAAGACCAGAAGATTTTGAAGTATGGTTTAAAACTATGGCAATAATACTGTTATCAGATAAATTTAGTGAACAACACTAACAACCTAGTAAAGATTTGTTGAGATAAAAAAAATAATTGTTCATCTAATCTCAAGTTTGCAAAAATTCAGATCACAGAATTAAGTGAAAATCCAAAAATTCATTTATATAAATTGAGTCCCTTTTTATATATTTTTCTAAAGTTTTAGATATTCAAAAAAATAAATCAAAAGTTATCTCCGGAAATGCATCAAATCCTTACAAAAATCATAATTTTTTAGATATAATAATGAAAAAATTAGTTCCATATTTACCATTATGGACATGTCTTATTCATAATAATGGTCGCCAAAGTAATGCTGTGGTAGAAAGTTGGTTTGGTCAAGTAAAAAACGTTATTTTAAAAAATTCTAAACATAGTAAATGCAGTAGAGTGATAAGAAAACTTAGAGCATATGTACTTGCAATAAACAAGGAGTGTAAACTCAATGCAAAACGGAAAAGATGTACTAACTATCTAACACAAGGATTGCAAGCAAAAGAAGAATGGCAAAAAAAAACAAAAAACCATCAAATTTTACATTAACAAATCTTAAAAACACTTTAAAAAACAGAAATTTATTGCAATCTATTGACAATCAAATAGACGCAACAGAAAAATTAATTTGTATCTATTGTAACGAAGGAACTTTAGACTGCACCGCAGATTGGGTATGCTGTGATATGTGCAATGGTTGGTGTCATCAAATTTACGAAAACAATCAGTTTTCCACTACATATAGTGGGCAATTTGTCTGCAAATTTTGCAATTTTTCACCGGATGAAAGTTTGTCTATTACCCATTGATTACATTGTTTGTTTGTATTGCAAAGAAGGATATTTAGATGTAACTGTTGATTGGGTGTGCTGCGATGGTTGCGATAGATGGGCCCATCAAAAGTGTGATAATCAAAATGAGTCAAAATTCTACACCGGAAAATACTATTGCAAATTTTGCAACAAAGATGAAGAAAAGTTTTATCCCAACGGTTTAATGAAAGACATTAAATATTATCAGACATTACCAAATAACTGCGGCTACTATATTGCACATTTCCAAAACCTTCCATGCATTCTTAAGGAGATCATATTTCATGACTACAAGATTTTATCAAGAGAAGAATGATTAACTAATTTTGTCATAGATATTGTTCTTAATTTATTTAATGACGGATGTTTTACTATAATTTCTTGTACGATGTCAACGCATATATTTACAAAATCAAAAGAAATTGATATAACTGATCTCAAAAATTATCTTGAAAAAATAAATTATTCTTTCCAATTAATATTAACAGTAATCATTGGTGCTGCGCAATTGCTGATGTACGTATAAAACAGTTTTGTTAAATTGATCCCAAATGCAGTACCATTTCACAAAAAAGGCATTATTTGAAAATATTTTTAGACATGTTTAATTTAAGTTCAAATGGGTGGCAGCCTCTAGTTCTTAAACAAGTTATTCAAAAAGACATCGTCTATTGCGGTGTATATATAATTTACTATTTCAAAAAACTAATTAAAAAAGAATCCCTTTCAATACACATCAATCCGAATGAATATAGAAGTTACATACAAAGTATAATTCTTAAAAGTTCTGATGATATGCATAATATCTGGTGGAAGTGCGGTAGAGAAGTCCTGCACAACTCTAACTACAAATATGTCTACTCATACAAGTATATGTCTTTTATGCCAATTATATACAACAAAAAATAGTTTTGAATAAAAAATAATACAAAATTCTGTAGTTTAAATATTAAAAAAAGTTTTTTAATTTTGACAAAAAAGTTTTATGAATGAACGTGTATATCTTCAAATATGTTACTTACACACCGCTTATATTTTTGGTGATTACAACTATAGCTCGGACGCAAACCATGGCTAGCTAACCATGGCCAGTTTCACTCGCGTATTACAATTTACAATACTGTCATATCTCAGTAATTACTTATCGGATCAAAAATAGTTTAAACAAAAGTTGTGTATAATGAAATTACAAACGACTTTTATTCAAAGCAAGAATGTGTAAAACGAAATTTTTTTTGTGGTAAATTTTCCAAAATTATATATAAGATATATAAAAAATTTTATAGACATCCACTGGCGGTTTTTCATATATCTGGCTTACATACGGCCGGGTGGTCGGCGGCCATCGGACAAAAATTTTGTTTGCTTTATTACAGCTTACTACCTTTAACTCGTAAGAAAAAATAAAAACAGTGGGTGTTAAAATTTTCGGTTTGAAACCGTTGCATAACTCCCCCTTATTTATAAGATGTAGAGTAAAAAACATTGTAGGTAGGAGCTTCTTTCTCCATTTGAGAAAACACAATAAAATCATAAATGTAATAGGTAAATAAATTGCTTCAATATACATACATACGAATGATCGGCCGACCTCAAGTCTAATTTGTCGGAATTTCGTCGCATAGCTACCGATCATAGTTATAGCAAAGATATGAGTAATAATAAAGAAATTGTTGCAAGTAAAGAAATGGGTAAATTCAAATTGCTAAATATTATATAGAATTTTCTATTTTGTTGCAGCAGAATTATGTTTACGTTTTTGATCAGAGATGTAAGAAATTCTAAATGGCAAACCACGAGGATATCTAGGGCCAATTAATTCCGGTAATAAGTTTTTATAGTAAAAGTGTTCTAATTGATTTGCCATATTGTTTATCCAAAATTCTGGCATGTATTCAATCTGAAATATAAAAACAGGCCTTGATGTATAAACCTTCTGAACTAACATCCCACATGCTGACCATGCAATAAAATAACAGTATTTCATTTTTGTGATATGAAGCTGTCTGTAAATTTAATAAAAGTATTTGTCTTTCTCTTTTAAGATAATTTCTCCATTTTCTGAAAGAGTAGCAAATTGATTTTGTCATGCGTTATGGCATCTCGAGGATGTAGCTTCGCTCGATTTGCTAGACATTTTACTTTAATAAGGGTGTCATCATCTATAAGACCATTAGGACTTGCTGCTAATGCAGGATTCTCTTCGGAAACAAAAAATCCGCACGGTTCGACAGTAACATTGCACTTTCCTTCAAACTCCTTAATTGCTAAAGCTTCATGATGGTTACCATATCTAGTACTAAAATTTCCCATAAATGTAGAATATAAAACATTCTTTATTTTATTGCTTGGCGAAGTTGATAGCATTCTACATATTTCTCCAAACCGGAACGCGATTAAGTGAATGGATCTTTCTTGTCTCCAAACAGGATTTACTGCTTGACTCCCAGTTTTTTTTTCTAACTTCGATTTACGAATGCTCTTTAAGAACGTTGCTTCTTTTTCCTTGTATACGAGGTGTGTGAGAAAAGTAATGAGACTGACAACACTGCGGGAGATCAGGCAACGTTGTGTCTACCGGCCTATGCTAAATCGGTTTGTTTGTCCCTTCCACTTTCTCAGTCCGAGTTACAACTCCGTACAGTTAAATTATTAGTTTTGACAGCGCCATTAGTAAAGTTGTGTTTTTATTGTGCGTTACAGAAATGGAGCATCAGAATTTAGAGCAACGTTGTGCAATAAAGTTTTGTGTTAAACTTGGTGAATCCGCGAGTGTGACTTTTAAATAAGTTGAAACAGGCCTATGGGGAACAGTGCTTGTCGAGAGCACAAGTTTTCCGCTGGCACAAATCATTTTTGGTAGGCAGAGAAAGCGTTGAAGATGAATCTCGGTCAGAGAGACCTTCGACTTCAAAAACTGACAAAAACATTGATCGTGTGAGGGATCTTGTGGGATTAGACCGTCGTTTAACAGTAAGAATAATCAGTGAACAGTTAAATTTAGACACTTTTACCGTGCATCAAATTTTGATAGATGGTTTGAATATGCGAAAGATTTGTGCTAAAATGGTGCCGAAAAATCTCACAACTGAACAGAAGAACATTCGAAAAAACGTGTGCGTTGATCTTCTTGAGAGGATTGCCAATTGCCAAGAATTCTTCAATTGTGTGATCACTGGTGATGAATTCTGGATATTTGAGTACGATCCTGAAACAAAGCGGTAAAGCGAAGAATGGCAAATGTCGAATGAACAAATCAAAGATCAAGACCATGCTGATTTGTTTTTTTGCGGTATCGTGCACAAACAATTTGTTCCACCAGGACAAACTGTCAACCAAGTGTTTTATAAAAATGTCCTTGAAAAGTTGAGGCAAAGAGTGATCCGTGTGAGACCAGACATTGCACACAAGTGGACGTTTCATCGTGACAATGCTCCGTGTCACACGGCTATTTCCATCCAGGAATTTTTGACCTCAAAACGCATTACTGTTGTTTCTCAACCCCCTATTCACTTGATTTGAGTTCTTGTGACTTTTTCCTTTTTCCTGAATTGAAACATGTCTTAAAAGGACGTCATTTTGGTACTCTGAAGAACATTCAAAAGACTGTGACCAACCAGTTAAAAGCAATACCAATTGAAGACTTCCAGCGCTGCTACCAAGAGTGGGAACGACGACTCCACCGATGTATAGCTGCCCAAGGGAACTACTTTGAAGGGGATAACATTGTTATTTGAAAATAATAAAAACTGTGTTTAGTATGAAATCAGTCTCATTACTTTTCTCACACACCTCGTATATGTTCTGGTAGATCTGGGTAAGCTGAAGCGTTTGGGCCATAATCTGCAACAACAGTCGAAATAGTGTTTTTTTTTGTAAAAAGACGACGATTTGCTTTTCTCCACTTTGCAGAATTAACTCTTTTTCCTTTTTAACATTTCAATGTATTTTTTTCTAAAACCACGAGGGCTTTTATTGCCATTGGCTTTTTGAATGTTTGTGTAATAATTTTCTGAGCTATTAAAGCTTATTGCAGCAGTTTGACATCGAGTTTGATATGATCCTCAAGGTGCAGTTAATTCGTTTGCCGCCCACAAATTTACAAACTACTGAATTGTATTGCTCAGCAGAGTTTGTGTTCATGTTTAATATGAGGCTACTGGCATTAAAAATGATTCTGTTTAAAACAGTTTCCAAATCTTGTAATAATCCACATTCCTTCATGAACGGCAAATAATTTTCTTCATTATTTTTCTTTTACAAACAAAATAATCGTCACATAAATGGTGTTGGCCAAAACATGAGCTGGTGCGTTCTTTATATCTTTGCTCAACAGTTTTATTTGCTGATGTTATGAATGTACGGAAACGCATTATATTCGTTTCTAAAATTTTACGTAAGTAAGGAGGGACTATCTCATTTTTGTATTGCTCATTCGTTTGTTTGTAATTTGAATGAATGAGACGAAAATTTTATTTTATTTTTTTTTATGGCTTTGACAATCATTCAGCCACGAAACATAATAACATGTGTTTGTGTGATACAAATATTAAATGTTATTTATTTTACATAATTTAATGAAATTAAAAAATATATTTAATACATCGTCTCTAATTGTAGTCAAAGACAACAATGAAAAACTAATCTGGGGTAGTGGAATGTTTTTGTAATTAGTTGGTCCATTAGGTACAATATCCCGTTTTCATTGTAATGACACTGGAATAACTAGTGAGTTAGATCACCAACGGATGTGTTATCGCAATCGCAGAATTGGGTAGGAGCTAATTTTTTTCTGTAAAGTTGCTCTTTAAAGTTACCATGACCAAATAAACATCGAACATATGCTACATAAACTTTTCTGTTGGACGTACTACCTTGCCCAAAAGGTAAAGAAGGTGGATATTTAGAAATTTTATAGTAGTGAAAATTATTGCGAATCCATAAGTGTTGCCATTGTTCTTTAATATCGATGTTGATGCACTTATAAATATCTAAATACGGAAGAAAGTTAAGAGTGTTGCCACAAATAGACGCATCTTCTGCTAGCTTATCGACCTCGCAATTTCCTTCAAATACAGAGTGACCCCTTATCCACTTATAGGAAACGCTTTTCTCTGTATCTAAAAGTTTTTTGTGTTTGTACAGGATATTCATTATTATAGGGTTATGTAGCTGCTTATGTGGGTGTTTTAATGATTCTAATACTGATTTGGAATCTGATAGAATGCAGTAATTTACACTAGTGTTGTTTATATCTAGAGCCCAGTTTAAGACAATGGAAATTGCTACTGCTTCTGCTGTAAATATGGAAGAGAGCGAGTTTAACTTTTTCTTCAATTAATAACCACATGTTGGAACAAAACTGCTGCACCAACTCCTTGTATTGTTTTGGAACCGTCTGTATAGATGTAAATGCGCTGGTAATTAGTTTCTTTCAATTCTGCAACTAACATGGTGTCATAATTTTGGTTCGTTTTAGAAGGATAAACCACATCTGGTTGAAGCCACAAAGTATCGAAACAAGTTTGTTGATATATTGAAATTCTCTCACTACTATAAATTTTATCGTATTTGGACATTTTTGTAAAAGCGTCGGCTAATACTGGATGATTCTTATTTTTCCAAAAACGGGAAGAACATACATGCTGTGCAATATGGGATAATTTTAGTAACAACGTAAACGTAGAGGAACTTCCCCCGATTCAGCAACCAAAGCTATTGTCGGTGTAGACTTCACAGCTCCTAAAATTAGTCGTAGAGCTTGATATTGAATCCGGTCTAATTTAAGTAGGCGGGAATTTGTGGCTGAACCATAAAATACGCATCCATAGTCTAGAAGCGATCTAAAGTACAATTAATAGAAAAGAAGGCTTATTTTGGGGTGGGCGCCGTAAGTTCTTTTATTAACCACTTTAAGAATGTTTAGGCTTTTGTCACACTTTGCAACACAGTTATTTATGTGACATTCCCAAGTTAATTTAGAGTCCAGGTGAATTCCTAAATATTTGTACGACTTCAAACACGGAATTTCAAAGTCAATTAATGTAATTGAAGAAATATTGGGAGTTCTATGACGAGTATATATTACTACGGCAGATTTATTTGTAGATAAACTCAAATTATGTTTAGTCATATAGGAGATTATATTCTCCATAGCACCATTAAGGATAGATATACAAGTGTCGTACTTTGAACTGGTGACATAGAAGCAGAAATCGTCTGCATACTGTAGGACCTTGACTTCTAAATTAATATTATGTAAATCTACCGAGTATATGTTAAACAGTAACGGACTTAGAACTGATCCCTGCGGAAGGCCATCGTTAACCTCTCTTGAATGCGTATGCATTCCTTGTATCTAATTACAATTTGCCTAGGTTTAAGTTGGCAATATTTCTAGCTATCGGTACAGGAATACTTAAACGTAAAAGTTTTTCATACATAATATAAAGATTAACGGAGTGATAAGCACTAGCTATATCTAAATAAAGAGCCGCAAGATAGGAGTTTGTAGAGTATGACAGCTGGATATGAGAAACCAAGTGAGCAATGCAGTCTGTAGTACTTCTTTGTTTTCTAAAATCAAATTGATTTGGTGGTAACTTATTGTACTCTAACCACCATTCCAATCTATTTTTAATAATCCTTTCTAGAGCTTATACTATAAAAGACATTAAAGATATAGATCTAAATTCTTTTTTATTTCCAGTTTTCGGTATAGGAATGATAATAGAAGTTTTTAGGCTTGTGCATTCTCCACCATTGAGATATATGTATGTTGTTAAAAATATTCGCTAAAAGAATTTTTTGCTGAAAGAGGTAAGTTTTCTAGCATTACATAGGTAATACCATCCGACCCAGGAGATTATTTGGGGGAAGTTTTAATGTGGAAATCTAATTCATCCACCGATATAGGTTTGCCAATTATATGGTTATTTATAAAGTTCTCCACTCTAGGTAAGTTTTGAGATACAGAATCTGGGGCAAGTTTTTTAGCCCACGATTCTAACAGTTAATTATTTAAGTTTAAATCCGAACGTTTGTTATACTAAATTATATTTATTATACCCGATTCCATATTTCAGATGGATAAGATGTCCTATTTAATTTATTGCAAAACTCTGACCAACTAGATTTTGCTTAAGTTTTAAAGTTTCGTTTATTTATTTATTCGTATGGTACATTACACAAATATTGTATTGTGATATAAGTGTTATGTATGGTGCCCCAGAAGATCAGTATAAACCTGTATAGTGTGGTGACCAAACCGTGTGCATTAGTGGATTGGTTCGTCTTGGTAAAGCATTTACTTAAAGGTTTAGAAAAACCACTAAAACCTAAACATGCCAACCCTTACCCACTCTAGTGTTCACATGTAATAATATTAATTAAGTGTGTAAACATTATAGAAGGTAAATAAGAACATAAAATATAAGAGCACAGCCATTGCATGACGACATATAATGGACCGGTCCAAGCGACAGTCATGACAATGACAAAAAAAATAGTAGGTTAAAGAAATAGCAAAACAAAATAATGGAAAAACAGATAATCAAGCCAAGAATACAAAAAATTGCTAAACTTCAGATGTCCTTCAGATTCGTAAGCCATAATATTGCTTCATCCGTTAAATTATGAATGTTTGAAAACCCTCATTTAAATTTCGTTAATTGACAATCCTCTACAATATGTGTAACGGTCTGTACATCTACAGGGTCATTGAAAACCGATTGTTTTAGTTTTTCCCCTACCAGAAGTTGGAACTTCCACCAATCTGCATTAGCAGTACACCATTTAGACGCAGGAAAAAAGGTGTCAGTTACAATGTTAAGGTTGGAAAGAGAAATTCGAATGGGCATGTGGTCTGATCCAAAAAAGTCTGGGATTACCTCCCAAGTAACATGATTTGCAAATTCAGTTGAAACAATAGAAATGTCAACTGCTGAAATCTTTGAAATATCATTACTTATTCTAGTAGCGGAGACTATTAAATTATGAACCTGATCTAAAGCTTCCACAAGGACAAAACCTTCTGGATTATTAGTAGTGCATCCCCAAAGGTTATGATGAGCATTAAAATCTCCTCTAATAATACAAGGCAAAGAAATTTGATGAGATAGATTAAATAAAATCATCAATTTGGGGTCGATACAAAGAAACAATAGACGCGAGAGTTCCATTTAATTTAATTGTAACACCACAGACCTCGATTTTACGATTAAAGTTTTGGATGAACTGTATTTCTTCATATGAAATCTTATTAGTAATTAATATTGCGACGCCGCGCCACCTTTACCCTTACATCTATCCATTCTAATTACCTGGTAACCTTTAAATGTTATGTGACTATCCGGTTTATACCAAGTTTCGGCTAAGAGAACTATATGTGGGGTTTCTTCTATTATAAGTTGTTTTAACATGTTATGATTAGAAATAGCAGAGTAAGCGTTCCACTGCACAACTCTAAAAGGGGTCGCCATTTTTAAATAATACGAGGGCCGTTCAGAAACTAACCTCCGGTTGATTGAAAAAAATACACCAAGTTAAGTAAAAATATTTTAATATATACGTCTTACAACTACATCTTTGCACTATTTTTCGACATAGTCTCCATAACGATTGAGGCACTTATCATATCTCTTCACAAGCTTTGAAATTCCTTCTGCATAAAAATCACCCGCTTGTGCCTTGAGCCAGCCTGTGACCGCATCTTTGAGCTCTTCGTCGTCATCAAACCGCTGGGACCCGAGCCATTTCTTCATATGCATGAAGAGGTGATAATCGCTTGGCGCCAGATTTGGGCTGTAAGGTGGATGGTTGAAAACGTCCCACTTGAAGGACTCAAGAAGGGCTGTTGTTCTACGAGCAGAGTGAGGACGGGCGTTATCGTGCAAAAAAACGATACCGGAAGTCAGCATACCACGGCGTTTGTTCTGTATAGCCCGTCGTAATGTTTTTAGTGTTTCACAGTACACGTCTTGATTAATGGTCGTCCCACGTTCCATGAATTCAACCAACAACACCCCTTTGGCATCCCAAAACACCGTTGCCATCAGTTTTCTGGCAGAAAAATCTTGCCGGGCTTTTTTTGGTTTGGTAGGCGAATCTGAATGTGCCCACATCTTTGATTGTTCTTTTGTCTCAGGGTTCACGTACTTAATCCAGGTTTCGTCACCGGTCACGATTCTGTTTAACAATGGTTCTCCTTCGTCCTCATAACGTGACAGAAAGTCTAATGCAGAGGCCATTCTTTGAGTTTTGTGGTGGTCGGTAAGAATTTTGGGCACCCATCGTGCACAGAACTTACGGTAACCCAATCTTGCTGTCACTATCTCGTACAAAAGAGTCTTAGAAATCTGTGGAAAATCAGTAGACAACTCCGCCATTGTGAAACGTCGATTTTCACGAACTTTTGCATCAACTGTCTGAACGAGTTCGTCAGTCACCAATGATGGTCTACCACTCCTCTCTTCATCATGAACGTTTTCTCATCCACTTTTAAATAAACGTACCCATTCACGGACAACTCCTTCACTCATAACTTTTGGTCCGTACACGGCACAAAGCTCACGATGAATAGCTGCTGCAGAGTATCCTTTGGCTGTAAAAAACCTTATAACAGCACGCACTTAACATTTGGCGGGATTTTCTATTGCAGCACACATTTCAAACTGCCACAAAAACTAAACTAGCGCAGGTACGATGTTCACTCGACTACGGCTTGATGCCGACTGACCTGCTGAGCGCGTGAATGCACAGATGGCGCGCTACTCCCCCCACTACCCGCACTATGACCAATCGGAGGTTAGTTTCTGAATGGCCCTCGTACATTAGAAATAATACTAGTGAACATTTCGCGTGAAATAAAGTTTCCATGGCCAATAATGCTTATTTGGGTAATGCTAAAAGTTTAATTTCATTTTTACAAATAAGAGCATTGTTTAAATTTTCATTTATCAAATGGCCCAATAGCAAAAAGAAGATGTATGCAGATATTTTATAGAATTTAATAAAAATAAGGAAATATAAAATTGCAAACTTTTTTTAATGTTACGTGGATTTCTCCTGCGCCTTGACGGATATAAGCGTTTTCCTTCAGTTACACCTCTTTGATTTGCTGTTTGTCCCATTTTATTATTTAATTAAAAACCTAACTTACACTTTTTAACAAGGAAAGCTGCTAGTCAGGAGAAACACTTACACAAAAACCGCAGAAATAAGATTCTAGTCCTAAAAAGAACTGATTTTACTCTTCCAACTAACTCTCGTAATTCAAATAAACAAGCACGTATTACAAACACAAGCACAAGTAACGATGTACACTCATGAAATTTAAAACTTGGACACCACAATTTCTGCAAACAAAAGTTTGCACAGTGTGAAGCGGGCTTAAGGGTATCATTTACAATTCTAACAGCAGGTAGTCTCAGCAGGGGTTATCTTATAAAAGGACTGCAGAATGAATCATTACACTAAGCACGGTTTAGAAAATAGGTAATTTACTTAATTTTTTTCTTTAAAGAATATATTTGAAGGTATCGCTAATTAAACACCATAGCTCGATTAATTATCGAATCAAAATTTTGTTAAGGAAATGTTTACAAAATAAAATTAGAAATAATTTTGATTTAAAAAACGTCTACAAGCAATAACTTTTAAATTAAATCAAAAACTAAACATGGTTATTTGGGTTGACTGATTATTACTTATTTTTAAATAAATCTAACCTAATAACTAATGTAAATTATTAAAAAAAATTATTAAACTCTCTATTCATAATATTTAGTCCTTACAAAATGTATATTTTATGACGTTTCATTTTTTCTGTAGTTAATATAAAAAGTGAAAATAAAAACTAAGGCAATTCTTATTGTCAACGTATATATTTAGTTTTTGACAAGAATTTATTACATAATTATAATTAAGATACCAAGTTATAGTTTAAAATTAAATGAATACTTGTTTTTTTAAATAAAGGTATTACTATATAAATAAATATAAGAAATCAATAATGGATGTGACCTCTATTATTATTGATACATTCTTGAAGGCGTCTGCTCATTGACGCTATCAAGATATCAATATAATTAATATTAATCGTTTCCCATGCGGTATCAATGGCTGCAATTAGTGCATTACGGTTTACTGGTATAAAATTTGGCCCTTGTTGTCTTCGGATAACAGCAAGCATTCGAGCCCAAACATTTTCGATAATGTTAAAATCTGGGCTTTTTGCTGGCCAGGGTAACAGTTCCAAGTTATTTGCTTGTATCCAGTTGCGCACAACCTGCCAAGTATAGGGTCATCATATCCCGATAGTTAATTATCGAATGTTCCAAGAAAATATGTGTAAATAGTAAATGGAATCTACTAACGTAACGTTAAGTCGTTAATTATAGTTACATAACTCTCCTTTCATAAGATATAGTTCATATTAATATGCTTATTGTAAAGCTTCGTACACACCTGAACAACAAACCGAGAAACAAACAGAACAACGAACCGAACGGCAATCGGAACATTAATTTGGACGGTGCTACGTACGAATTTTAGAACAAATTCACAAGTCCTGATTGTTCCACGAACGGTTTGCGGCGTTCCCGCAACTTGTCGGTTTTTTCTCCGACATCAAAGAAAATGCGCGCCAATGCGTTTGCAGGTTTGGACGAATCTAAACAAAACTGCGAACAAACTTATGCGGGAGAATTAAATTATTTATTTTTTGTCCTCCCTTTTGTGGGTTTGTTGTGTTTTAGGTAATATTATGGAGTTGACAGAAGAAAAATGTTTTAAATTAATCAGTGTTTAAGAATGCAAGAAAGAAATGATGTCCCTATTAGCATCATTTGGGCGGAAAATTTCCAAAATAAAAAAAGGAAGTAAATAATAATTTTTACTCTTCTTTGTGCGTAAAAATTTGGTTGGCACTATCTTCTTGTTTTCCGAAATTTTTCTTCTCAATAATAAATATATACGAAGTGAAAACTACTGAAAATAATTATGGAACAGCACAAACGTTCCGTTTGTTGTTCGGATTGTGGAAATCATAAAAGATCGTTTGTCGTTCTGTTTGACTTTCGGTTCGTTGTTATGTTTGTTCCTCGGTTTGTTGTTCAGGTGTGTACGAAGCTTTACAATAAGCATATTAATATAAACTATATCTTATGAAAGGAGAGTTATGTAACTATAATTAACGACTTAACGTTACGTTAGTAGATTACATTTACTATTTACACATATTTTCTTGGAACATTCGATAATTAACTATCGGGATATGATGACCCTATACTTCGCAGGTTGTGCGCAACTGGATACGAGAAAATAACTTAGAGCTGTTACCCTGGCCAGCAAAAGCCCAGATTTTAACATTATTGAAACCCCCCGCATGGGAAACGATTAATATTAATTATATTGATACCTTGATAGCGTCAATGAGCAGACGCCTCCAAGAATGTATCAATAATAATGGAGGTCACACCCATTATTGATTTCTTATATTTATTTATATAGTAATACCTTTATTTAAAAAACAGTTTTCATTTAATTTTAAACTATAACTTGGTATCTTAATTATAATTATGTAATAAATTCTTGTCAAAAACTAAATATATACGTTGACAATAAGAATTGCCTTAGTTTTTATTTTCACTTTTTATATTAACTACAGAAAAAATGAAACGTCATAAAATATACATTTTGTAAGGACTAAATATTATAAATAGAGAGTTTAATGATTTTTTTTAATAACTTACAATAATTAGTAGGTTAGATTTATTTAAAATAAGTAATAATCAGTCAACCCAAATAACCATGTTTAGTTTTTTGATTTAATTTAAAAGTTTTGTAGACGTTTTTTAAATCAAAATTATTTCTAATTTTATTTTGTAAACATTTCTAAACAAAATTTTGATTCGATAATTAATCGAGCTATGGTGTTTAATTAGCGATACCTTCAAATATATTCTTTAAAAAAAAATTAAGTAAGCAACGTAAATTACCTATTTTCTAAAACGTGCTTAGTGTAATGATTAATTCTACAGTCCTTCTATAAGATAACCCCTACTGAGACTACCTGCTGTTAGAATTGTAAATGATACCCTTAAGCCGTCTTCACAATGTGCAAACTTTTGTTTACAAAAATTGTGGTGTCCAAGTTTTAAATTTCATGAGACACCACAGGAAAAAGCAAGATCTTGAAAATCTGATTCATTCAAGTGGCGCATGTGCATATCCAATGTTCCATGTTGTCAAGATTGGTTTGAAAATAAAGTAGACGTTAGTATACAGCACTGGAATAACACAGGTCGCAGGTGGTTCTCGGTTTATGCCAACACAATTTTTTATATATTTTTCTTTAAGTAGGAATAAGTTATTAGTTATGTGATTTTGTTGAAGCCATTTTTTGATCTAGTGATTAAATATGGAGATACACTTCTGCAAACTGTATTTTCTACAACTTTTTTTTCTACTATTTTTATGAAGCATTTTTTATTGTTTTTGAGAAAATTTTCTTTCGACCCATCACACTTTTATTCGACCTTTACACGTTTATTGTATTAGTGCGATGTAGACGTCTGCGCCAAACGCTTGTTTTTCTGTTGTTAATTTTTAATTTCTACTTTATGTGTTAATGTGTAAACAGTAATTCATGATAAAAACGCACATTATTTAATCTAATGATGAATATACTACAATAAGTTATAATGAAGTGTACAATATTGTAGATCAGTATGTTACTAAACTACTATTTTTGTAATATTTGTTTATGTTTAACATTTATACATACTGTTCGTCATCTGCACAAATAACGCTTATTTGATTATTTTCAATTAAAATATTCCGTAAAATATTAAAAGAAAATCTATTGCATAAATGATTATTTGCAAGAATTATTTGAATTGTTTTAATTTTAAACGAAAATGTTTCGTGATAATCCATTGTTCTTGTTCTGAAAGTCAATTATTCAAGAATCTTTATAAAAGCATTCATAATATGTACAATTCAAGTTGTAGATACTGCCGGGAAATGTTGTGAAAGTTGATATTCAAACGATAACATTAACATTCTTGTATTTACGATAACAGTCTCGGAGATCGCAAGAAAGTTTGACGTTGCCAAGATTAGTTTAGACATAATACAACCATTGATTATAAAGTTACAACGTAAAGTAGACACCACGGGGTACCACTAACTACATAATCTTTTTTTAAACTGTATTTTAGTTCTAAAAATTAATGCCGCATGATTTTGTTATGTTTCATTGTGAAATGTTCTAAATATTTTTGGTCTTTCCAAGGCGGTTGTTTTTATTCAAGTAGTTATTGAATTAACGAAAAAAGTTATTTAATCTATTTTATTATTATTAACAACGGCCCGATACAGAAAATATTTTTTACATTACAGTGAAAACCGCAATCGTTTAAGTGGTATAATAACTGAGTCATTTGAAAATTACAATAGCAAAATGAGAGAATTCCTCTTAAGAAAGCATCGCTAAATAAAAATAAATTGGTTTTGGATATTTTCTGATAGAAAAGATGACTTGATGAGGAAGTGATTGGCGAATTGTAGTTTTGTTTGTGTTGAATTTTTCTTCAGGGTCTTCAGTGAAGTTCAATTTTTCGGGTTTAGTGTTCGGTTTTAGAAGAACGGTGGCATTTGCCTTATCAGCTGATAAAATGACGATGTCTTTGTCTGCTTTCCGACCTTTTTATGCTGATGTTTCATTTCTTGAAAAGTTGTTTTTTGGAGGTTTTGCCGTTCTGAGGACATGAACAGTCTCAATTTTTATCGCTTCTGCATCTTTTGTCTGGTAGGTGTCTGGCTGCTGCTTCTGTTCTGAGATGATATCTTCGATTGGAATGTGGGTAGGGGTAACTTCAAAATTGCTTTCTTTTGTCAGCACTTTCGTCTCGTTTTATATGAGCACTATGTCTGTAACATATGTTTAAACACAACCCTGTTATGTAAACCGGTTGCTGAGTACGAGGTGTAGGCCGAGTCTAGGTTTGGGACCTAAAGCTATCGTTGATAAAATTTCTTCTAAAGTTTCGATAACGCGAGTGGTCAGCTTCTTCAGAGGTCCTATCATCTCCGATGTTGGATGTAGATCGATGATTTATACTTAACAGATTTGCTAAAAAAAATTTCCTAAACTAAATGATGCTAAAACAAAAGAGAGAATTTTTGAAAGACCTCAAAGCACGGAGTTAACAAAAGATCCGGTAAACCACTATGTAAAGCTTTCAAAAATGTTGTAGCAATTTATCTGTAAAGAGTTGCTAAGCGAACTGTCCTTGGTTCATCAAGTATTAAATTGCAACATGTCACTTAACATGTCAGGTTCCATCAGGATATTTCTAAAATAGTAAACTGTTACCAGAGCAAATGGATCCCAAATATGTTGCCAGATTACTGTGCAGATTACTCCTGAACAAAAAGAACAACTAAGAGCTAGGAAATATTAGATCGTAACCTTCTAACAAAATTTTTTACACTTTTGATTAAGAAGTTATTGGTTTTTGAAATATTTGAAATTAGTTAATACCGAACATCATACAGTGTGACTCATTTTGAATGGAAACACCCCTGTAAAATTGGGAGTTATTAATAGATATCGGCCAATTTTTTTTTAAATGTCAAGCTATAACAGATCTACTTCTGGACAAAATTTTAAATGTTTATTCAATTTTCAAGCCATGCTACGATACTTTTCTTAGACGAAATTGAGTATTTTTTATTAGCGATATTTTAAAATAAAAATTTCTACGCCACTGGATTCAGAGAGGCTTCAAATAGCTATGACCAAAATTTTATAAAATAAGTCCAGCCATTGCCTCAATAAGTCTGGCATAATGGACTGAACACCCATCTAACTGGAAACGTAAATTCAATTGTTCGTTAATTGGAATCTCGTGGATGGCATCCCAATAAATCCGTATTTAAAAATTTAAAAAGTTCTGCGCGTTAATGTTCACTTCAAAAAGAAAGGACCAATAATTTTTCGTTGAGTATCCCGCACCAGACGTTAATTTTTTGGGAATATTGGCTTTACAATTTATTACCCAGTGGGGTTTTCACTTGCCCAATAGCGACAATTTTGTGATGAAACACAATGTTCCATTTGTAGTGAATGTGGCTTCGTCGGTAAACATCATATTTTTTAGAAAATTACAGTCATTTAAATATTCTCCTTGGGCCCATAAACAATATTCCAAACGTAATACAAATTTATACTGGCTTCTCTTAAACTGGTATTAGGATTATTTCTAAAATAATCTAAAATTGGTTGATTATTTCTGTTTACCCTTTGCACAGGATTAGTTTTTAAAAGGGTTCTTGATACTGCACCTGTGTTATTAAATATGTTTTTTACTTTATTCACCGTGCCACAGCTAATACGTCGATCACCATGTCTTTCATTAAATATTCTGCAAACCTCTCTGGCACTTCTGTCATTGTCTCCTACAAGACGTATGATTTCAATTTTCTCTCTTAAACTTAATCTTTCAGCCATAATACACAATAAAATATCAACTGGAAGTAAATTATATTACTCATACTACAATGTCACTGAAATTGATCACATCTGTCAAACAGTAGCAAAGTTCCATGGCAACTAAGATTTAAATCGAAATATTATGCTTACTTAATGTCGTTAAAAGTTAAATGTAATTCCGTGATTTTTAATAAATTCTGATGATACTTTAATTTTTTTTCTTCATTTCCGACTTATTCTAATAAGTACTAAACAATAAATAATAATTTCCATGGCCATCTATTGATACAGGGTGTTATTTTGTTACGAATTAGCATAATGAGTTTTCGAACTTTAAGTAGTCATAACTTTGTTATTAATAAACTTATTTTTATAAAATTTTGGTCATAGCTATTTGAAGCCTCTCTGAATCCAGTGGCGTAGAAATTTTTATTTTAAAAATATCGCTAATAAAAAATACTCAATTTCGTCTAAGAAAAGTATCGTAGCATGCCTTGAAAATTGGAATAAACATTTAAAATTTTGTCCAGAAGTAGATCTGTTATAGCTTGACATTTAAAAAAATTGGCCGATATCTATTAATAACTCCTAATTTTACAGGGTGTTCCATTCAAAATGAGTCACACTGTATAAAGCTTTTAGATAAAGTATACTTAAAAATAGTAAAAATAGTTAAATAACAGCAAAGTAGAAATTAGTGGTATAATACAATTAGTAATAAAGTGTAAAAAAACATTAGTTAGTGTAATAGTAAATTTCAAAGCAAAATAATTGTGTTTAAGTGAAAAATAGAATAGACCGAACGTTAAAGTTAGTGCAGATTGCGTATCGTCCGAGCGTCGACCCAAGCGATAAGCAAGGTCCGTGATAACAAGGCATATGTAAGTTATTCCTCCTAATACATAATTAATATTAGATACAATAAGTACGCGCAAAATCATTCCCGAACAAGTAGAGTAATTACAGACAATAAGAGAAAGAAATAATTAAAGGAGGCAAATACACTAAAAAGTGAACATATGCGAAATGGAGAGAATAGAGCAAATGTTTAATCAAATTAATGAGAATATGAAGCAGATGAACGTTAAGATGAATGCTATAACAAAAGAAATGAAGCAGATAAAAAAGAAAATCAAACATTGAAAAAAAATTGAGATTCAGGATGACAAGATAGGAAAACTAGAAAGGGAAATAAGAAAAAAAATTTAATTGTAAGAGGTATCAAGGACGAAGAACATGAGGATAAGACATGTATAGAAGAAAAAATAGATTCAGTAATACAAAAGATTGGAATAAACATTAATAAGAAAACAGAAATAGACGAAATAAGAAGAATTGGGAAATACGCTGTGGATAGAATAGGCCAGTGTTGATAAAACCTAAAAGGTAGCGATATATGGATTGAAGAAGACTATCCAAAGCCAATACAAGAGGACAGGAAGGTGCTGATAACGCAAATGAAAGAGGCCAGAGCAAAAGGACACAGGGCGATTATAAAATATAATAAGTTAATCATAAACGACGAAGTATACACGGCAGCAACTTTCAATGAACAAAGAATTACGAGAGATGAAGAAGAATGCGGAAAGACCGGCCAGAAACGAACAGCCATAGATAGATCACCCAACGGGGAAGGTGCAGACGAGCAAACGAGGAAAATAACAAGAACGATAAGAGGAAAAACTATTAACAACAGATTACGGAAAGAACAAGGAACCAGACCAGGCAACAAAAATTGACATGAATAAGAACCAAAGAATGGATAGGGATAACAAAAATAGAAATAAAATTAAAGAAAATAATAAAACCAAAACATTATTCCAACCAAAATTAAGGATAAATTATTCATAGGAACATGGAATGTTAGAGGTTTAAACGAGGTCGGGGCATTAAAACAACTTAACGACCAGTGTAAAAATGGCGATTCGACATCATGGCACCACAAGAAACGAATTTTAAAGGAAACGACATTATGGAACTTGACGAATATGTCCTTTTCAAAAGTGGAGCAGAAAATAATCGGTTGGGTACAGGCTTCTTGGTGAGTAAACAAATAAAAGACCAAAAAATACCAAAAAATAAGTTTCATAAATATACATGCACCGACTGAAGAAAAGATCTGGACGTTAAGGAAGAATATTACAACAACTTGAACACAGAGTATGATAAGATTCTTAGATATGACATGAAAATCGTTTTGGGAGATGCAAATGCGAAGATAGGAAAGGAAAAAGTATATCAACCTGTAATAGGGAAATTTAGTAAACACGAAGAATCATCTGTAAATGCACAACTCCTAATACATTTTGAAGGAAAAGGGATTGATAATTAAAAGCACATATTTTCAACGAAAAGATATATACAAAGGGACTTGAGATCACCAGACGGAAACATATTAACCAAATTGACCACATATTAATTGAGAGAGATCAAGAGGAAAGTATTATGAATATACAAAGCTATCGAGGCCCAAACATAAGCTCAGACCATTTTGTGGTAGGAATGAAAATGAAAATAACTTTACCATTTATAAAGAATAATAAAATTAAAAAAGCCTAACCCAAAAGAGAGATTTGAAAAGAAGAGAATAAAACAGATATACATAAACCATAAACAAAAATTAGAAGAGTTAAAAGAATCGGAAAGCGTGGAACAGAAGTGGCGAAACATAGAATCAGTAATAAAACAAAGAGCAGAGATATGTAGCCAGGAAAAAAGCAGACAAAAAGCTTGGTTCGACGAAGAATGTAAAATAAAAATAGAACAAAGAAACAAAGCAAGGAAACCATGATCGAAAAGGAAACAGAAGATGCAAAGGAAAATTACCACAAAAATGAAGAAATGCAAGAGCTTTATAAGAGAAAAGAAATGGAAATACCAAGAAGCTTTAATAGCGCAAATTGAAGAAGATTTTAAAAATAAAGAAGTTAGAGCACTGTACGCGGCATACGAAGAGAAAGAAAAATATAAGCCGAAGATCAGTTTTGTAAAAGTAAGGAAGGTAATCTAATAACAAACAAAGAAGATATACTGGAAAGATGGAAACAATATTTCGAAGGAATATTAAATGGTGATGGCGTTGAAGAAGAGATTAGAGACGGGAAGGAGAGGACGAGGAACACATAAATGCAGAGGACATTCCAAGCATACAAGAAATCGCCAGCATAATAAAAGATCTGAAACGAAACAAGAGCACAGGATACGATGGGATTTTAGCGGAATGGATCAAATACGGAGGTGATAAGTTAATAGAAAAATGCACTCATTAGTGGAAACAATATGGATACAAGAAAAATGCCAGAGCAATGGTCCGAAGCAACACTATGTCCAATTCTAAAAAGAGATCCATTGAAATGCGAAAACTATAGAGGCATCGCTCTACTCAATATAGCGTATAAAATCCTGGCTATAACAATCAAGAATAGGCTAATTAAAGAAATAAACGGTGTAATAGGTGAATATCAGTGCGGTTTTCAAAGGGAAGGGGGTAGTAGATCAAATATTTGTGCTAAGGGAATTACAGGCAGAAAGTCGTGAACATCAAGTTGAAACTTATGTACTTTTCGTAGACTTTAAACACGCATACGATAGGGTGAAAAGACAAGAGTTATATAGTGCAATGGTAGGTTTAGAAATCCGTCAGAAATTGATAAAGATGGTACAACTAACCCTAAAACACACGCAAGATAAGGTTAAAGTCAACGAAAAAGTATCAGAATGCTTCCAGGTAAAAGACGGACTGCGCCAAAGAGATCCACTGTCATCAATACTGTTTAACATCATATTGAGAAGGTAATGAGGGACGCGAACATCAACCGAAATGGTTTGTTATACCATAATAAACATCAATGCCTCGCCTATGCAGATGACAGTACAAAAGTAACAAGGACAAAAAGAGAGCTGAAGAAAACAATAAAAAAGTTCAAAAAATCAGCAAGAAAAGTAGGTTTGGAGATAAACAAAGAGAAAACAAAATTTATGTATTGGTCAGATAAAAAATTCAAACAAGGGAATAAGTTAACAGTGACAACCCAAGAAGGAAGGACATACATTTGAAGAGGTAGCAACATTTAAATATTTGGGAGTAGTAATGACAAGGAAACCGGGAACTACAGAAGAAATCCGGGCAAGGATAATGAACGGAAACAAATGCATCTACGCGCTTAATAACATCCTTAGAAATAAAATGTATCGAGAAACTTAAAAATACGTGTTTATAAAACAGTGGTGGGCCCAGTTGTAGCATTCGCAAGTGAAACTTGGGTACTGAGACATACAGACATACAGTGTGTACAAATATGGGAAGGAAAAGTGCTCAGAAAGATTTTTGGAGGAAAAAAATACAGGGAAGATGGGAAAGAAGAACAAATCAGGCACTTAAAGAGAAGCAAGTATGAAACAAGCTTAACTGGAATGATAAAGGCCCAAAGGATACGCTGGTTGGGCTGAGAGCAAAATGGAGGTAAAAGAGAAGGGAAGACCAAGGGATAGGTGGCAAAAAGAAGTGGAAGAGGACATCAGAAGACTAAACCTAAGGAACTGGAAGGAAAAAGTAACAGACAAAAAGAATGGAAAACATTGTAAATAAAGCTATGAGCCTGCTAGGCTCCTAATGCAGTAATATATATATATAAACGATAAGTTTTTTCGACATCTAGTTATGACTTTGACATTAACAAATTTTTCATGTCTGCAGCTAATAAACGTCAATTGATTGTCAGTGTTCAAATATTTATGAAAAATGGTGTTTTCGTCAGAACATAAGAGATTTATTATTCAATCTTACTTTCGTAAGCGATATTTTCAATAACGGCGAGTGAGTATACAACACTGTTCTTGTTTGGCAAATTTTGTTCTTGTAGTGAGGAATACAGTTGAGTGTTCTGGTAAACTGAAAGTGTTGAATGTAAACGGTTAGTCAACAAATGGTAAATAATCTATCAACTTCTCTGCGACACTTGGTTTAATAAACTAAACTGTTGCATGCCAAGAAAGATTTGGATATGCATCCGTACAAAATGTTTTTCATCAAGTTCTGGGAGTTGATTTCAACAGGCATCTCGTGTACTCCCAATAAGACAATATGAAGCCTCAAGTTGGTTTTAGGAATACACTTTTTTGGGGGTCGTATATATATTTCGATAGAGAATCAAAATCTGAACAACTTTTATTTGACTTTTTTAGAAAACAAAAATTTAGAATAAAAGTTTACATTTAATAAAAAAATAAAATTAAATTTAATTTGTAGTTAAAAAGTTTTCTAAAAAACCAATCCATATTTTGTTAACAATACCACTAACCATAGGAATAAATAAAATTAACCAAAACTTGTACCGGGTGACCCAATAAGACTGTTCCTCGGCCATATCTCGGGAACCGTTCGTCGTATGACTTTGGTGTAAAAAAAATATTAGGTAAATCGGCCATGAAGAATCGCAGGAAAATATTTTCAAGTTTTTAAAATGAGTACCGAGGGCGTAACTGCCATCTTAAATTTTAAATTGCATTTTATAAATTCGCACAATAAACAAAAATTTTTTTTTCACATTTGTAAAGAGAACCAGTTTATCTATCATTTACGTAAAACAAAAGTTCAGTTATTTCAAAATAAAGATGGCGGGGGTATTCAATTGTTTTTGCAATAACTTGTTTTAACTTTTAACGGTTTGACCGATTTTAACAACATTTGGTATGTTGAAAGAGCATTGCTGAAGCAATAAGAATCACAACTAAAATATAGTTAATTTACTTAAATCCTTATCCGTCAGGGGCTAGTTTTGACACCATGACCTAAATTAAAAAAAAAATCAAAAAAATCAAATGGAATGATATAACATTCTCTTTATGATAAAGTAGCCAAATAACATCCAAATAGGTCAGTAAAAACCATTTTTAAAAATCTCATTCCTAACCTCAAATATTGGGAAAATGAGAATAATGGATGTTTGAAGATCGAGGACCGCGCGGTAATTTTTCTAAAACTATTAAAAATTTAGAAACAAAATGAATAAGATGTTAAAGAGACAATTGTGAGTCTATTTGGATATTATTTGACTACTTTATCATAAAAAAGTCATATCATTCCATTTAATTTTTTGATTTTTTTAATTTGGGTCATGGTGTAAAACTAGCTCCTGGCGGAGAAGGATTTACTATATTTGGTTGATTCTATTGCTTAAGAAATGCTCTTTTCTAACGATACCAAATCTTGTTAAAATCGATCAAACTGTTAAGAAGTTAAAGCAGGTTATTGCAAAACAATTGAACACCCCGCCATCTTTGTTTTTAAAATAACTGAACTTTGTTTTTACGAAAATGATAAAAAACTGGTTCTCTTTACAATGTAAAAAAATTTTGTTTATTACGCAAAATTTATAGAAAATGCAATTTAAAATTTAAGATGGCAGATACGCCCTCTGGTTTTTACACCAAAGTCATACGACGAACGGTTCCCGAGATATGGCCGAGGAACAGTCTTATTGGGTCACCCGGTACATCAAAAATATTTCCGTTTGATTAAAATGATAAAGATGTTTCGTAAGTAAGTTTTGTGTAGCGATAATTTGATGAATGCTTGTGAAAAGTGTATCAAAATTAGTTTCTGTGATAAAAATAACTGTGTTTAATTGAAGAAATAATAACTTGCATTATGTTACCAATATTATTTTATGGAACTGTAGCTGCTGAGATGTACAGGAACAAAATTATAAGTCAGTTTGTGGAAGAATTGCATGACGACGAGCTTCAAATGGAATTATCCAACATGATGAAGAAACTGCTCATATGACGTATGAAACCCTGAGTTCCTGCTGCAGTATTATGGAATCAGAGTCATTAGTATTCTCTCGGACCCAGAATATCCCTCTAGATCTCCTGATATGCCACTATTAGATTATTTCTTCTTCCTACACCTTAGTAATACCAATTTTAAGAATTTATTAAATAACTTATAAGAATGTACCAGCATAATCCCACAAGGTTTAAAAAATGTTTTTTGTAATTAAGGAAGAAGATTAATTTATGTGTAAAGCTAGAAGATAGACATTTTCAGAACCTCCTCTAGTTGGTAATTTTGTTTATTGTTGCCTGCTTTTGTTTTAATTAAACAAGTTTCTTACCTTTTTCTCGATTCCCAAGTTCCGAATGTTTTTGTGCTTATTTTCAGCGTTGAAGCAATTAACAAGAGCAACACTGTTTCCTCCTAAGCCAACATGAAATTGTTATTTAAAAATGTGAACCACTTGAATAAGAATAATAAGGTTAAAGTTAAGAGTTGAAATAGAATGCGTATTTTTTTGATGTTAAATAAACCAACTATTCCATTTTTGTAAATTGTTGAATTATATAAAACTTAATTATTGATTCATAAAACCACTAGTGTCTTATAGACCCCATTGCTTTAACTTGATTTATAATAAATATTCTTCTACAGCAATTTATATTTAACGGCGTCGGTATCACCAATTTCATTAGATGCGTTCAATATCAATAAACTTAAACTTAAATTAAAATTACAAATAAAACTTGTCAGTACAAATAAAAATACGTCGATTCTGTTAATAATAATAGTAATGTCAATACTATTGTCACACAAAAAACAAAGCAAAACATTAAGCGTGCATCCACGCGATCACGTTTGAACCTTTAAAGTAACAAAACACCCATAATTCAATCAAAATCATTTTTATCGTCATAATAAAGAGGTGTTGGTTAAAATTCATAAGATTTCACAACTTCTTAAGGCCGACTTCATCATACAGAGAGTATTGAAACAACGTATGTAAAGTTAAGCTTTCTGAACCACACCCATCATTTTTGATCCCAATCCAAATAAATCTAAGTATAAGTAATATTGAAAATCACATCAGTTAGCTTAAAAATACTATGACATGGATCTTCAGGGTAGCAGCAGAGTTCGCATCATATGAGACTTTTTTTCTATCCGACATTATTCAAAATTTGACTTTATTTATGTTTGGTCAAGATGAAAATAATTAATTAACAAAGTATAACGAGTGTTGAAATACAAAACTAAGATGAACAGGCCGTGGAATTGAATTGATTCAATTATTTTACAGTGTACACCAAAATACAGTAAATAACACGTCGTAAGCGAAACTCTGTAATGAAATGTGATACAAATACAGGGTGTCCCAAATAAGAGTCACTGATTTTAAAACATAAATTCCCAGCTTATTAATTGCTCTAAAGAGATGGGGTTTTCACTAGTTTTACTAGTTTATCAAAAAATTTTTTTAGGCTTGGCTGGCATTTCATCTCATCAACACAGGGTGTTTTACTAATGTTGGTCAAATTCAAAGGGGAAAATATGTTTAGTTTAAATGGAACTCCCTATAATTTTTGATCTCATTCGAAAGAGCAAACATTATCCTTTCAAAAATGTAAAGTTTTCTATGTTTTGTTTCATTAACAACAAAGATATTCGAGGTTTCATGTAGCGTACATTTTTAATTAGTAGTTTTATATGAACGTATTTTGATCCCTAAAATCAACTCATGACATGACCGTTTGACGCATAACAAAATCATTTAAGTCGGTTTCATGTAGTATGCATTTTTAATTACGTAAATAATTGCCAACAAATCTGACAAACAATTTATTTAGTAAAGAAAACATAAATAACATAATAACATTCTTCAATACAACAAAAGTTACAATAAATGGTGCGAATCGCGTTCGATGAGTCGAGAAGTGTAGACGTGTTAGCTGGCTCTATTAGGCTACAATTATTTGTATAATAGTCACGTTAGTTTAATTGTTAAATTTTATAACTTATAAGTGCGTCTCTACTTTTACTTAATACTAAGATGCCTACAACACGCAGCTTATTATCATCGTGTTCACAAAAAGAGGCAACAGATGCAACCGAACACAAAGTTGTAATTCCGAACAACAACGATATTCTGGATATGATAAAGTCAATATGTCAAGCTCAAACGGAAACTATTATTTCCTCTATGAATATTAGATTTGAAGCAATGACGGTCAAATATAATAATTTGGAAACTTCATTAACCGATCTTAATGCAAATATTGAAGCTAATATAAATAAATACCAAGAAATCGTTTTACGTTTGGATAACCTTGAACAATACAGCCGTTTAAACAATATCCGTATCTTTGGGATTCTACAAACATGCTATCAAGAAAATACTGATACCGAGTATTGAAGCTGTTTAATGATAAGCTAAACCTTAATTTGCAGCTATCTGATATCGACAGGTCACACCGGGCAGGTGCAGAAAAATCGTCTCCAAAGCTATTCTTGTTAAGTTTGTATCTTACCGTTCCAAATCTGCTGTGATGAAATACAAGAAATCTTTAAAAATACATGCATATAATTGTAGAAGATCTGACTAAATTCCGGTGGATTTATTAAAAATGGCCAAAACTAAAATCGGAAAAATGCAGCCTGGTCACATGATGGTCGTGTTTTTAATTAAATACAATGGAACTATTAAAACAATAAATGGTGCGGAAGACCTGGAGAAGCTGTAAAATATGATATATATTATCCTTTTATTTACATTTAATGTTATCATTTGCATGATTAATTTAGAATTTTTTTTTTTTTATCTGAATCTGTAGATACTGTACTTAAAAATTATGCGTGGCTTTTGAAATGTTATTTAATTCATTTCTTGCCGATGTAGAGCATAGCGTATCACATGTCATATTTTATTTTGATTATAGCCTATTGATTTACAGTCTTCTGAAAATTGATAGTTTCAATTTTACATATCAATGCACGTTCTGATAGTACCTAAATTAACTGATCTAAAGGAATTTTTTAGTAATTATTACAGTGTAATTGCAGTGAGTGAAACATGGTTAACGCAATATACCAGTGAAATTGTATTTTTACCTAAGTATAATTTATTTCGGAAAGACAAGAGCTAGTAGAGGGTGGCCTTGCTATTTATATTGCAAAACAGTAGCAATACGTAA